>JAGGAQ010000288.1:0-23875 GCA_017657225.1 Termitomyces sp. T69sscA | reverse complement strand
TATATAATGCACATAGGCAACTGCAACACCCCAGCTATGTTCCAGAGACTAATAACTTCTATTTTCCAAGATGTAATCAGAATATTTATGCACATCTATCTCAACAACATTTTCATCTTCTCAGACTCCATAGAGCATGAACAGCACATACAAGTCATATTTGAATGACTGGGGAAAGCTAGTATAACCAGCAAGGTTACTTGTACCATAGCAATTGCTCTTACTGTGCATATTGTATTGTATTTAGAGATGAATGCACACCTTTGATGCACATGCATAGATTACATAAGACAACATCTTGTATTCACAATGTATCTAGTCAAATCCAATATCCAGTCTGATTCAGCTACTGTGTGAAGCATGCAAGATTGTTCTATCTGTAGCCACTGGCTACATTTTTTTGAATCTTCTGCTATTGGCTTTAGACTCTGGGCTCTCATTACTATACTAGGCAACACTGTCATGACCCACTGCTGACCTCTGGGACTAGCCCCAGCCCTGGGACTCTAACCTCCCCAAACCCACCCTCCATGACTGTCCTGGGCCTGGACCGCTACCCGACCAACCACCTCACAGCCCTTGGCCATCACCAGCCATCACCGCCACCAGCCACTGCCACCCTGGCATCCCTCCAGCCATCACCACCCATCACCGCCACCAGCCACCACCACCCAGCATTCCCCAGCCATCACCGCCTGTCACCACCACATCAGCCCCAGCCCCAGCCATCTCCAACGCCTCCCCAACCACAGCCGCCACATCAGCACTGGCACCAGCAATCCCTGGCCCTTCCCCCCAGCCCATGCTAAGACCTCCATCATGCATCACTGTCAGGTTCTGCTGACCATGGGGGCTCAGTCCACTGGGCAAGTACCTTATGTGGTGAGCCCTGTGTCCACACTTCTGGTTTACAGAAAATGACCCAGCAGTTTAGATCTTGAAGATGCACTAAATCATGGACCGGACCTCAACATCTTCTCCACCCCAGCTACACACCTCCATGCAACAGCTCTATCCCTGGACACCCTCTTAGCTCACCTCCCCTCTCAATCCTCCCAAACTCTTCTCCTCTGTACCAGCCTCCCATCCTCCTCTACCCCAGTTAGCACCTTGGTCAACAGTGGCACCACCAACAACTTCATCAATGAATCTCTGGTGATGTTGGTAATGCTCCAGAGATTACCCCTCCCCATCCACCTCACCCTCCTCAACGGCAGCTCTACCTCTGCTGGTGACATCATCCACTATGTACAGACCACTCTCACCTTTGCAAATGACCAGTGGCAAGACCTCTGGCTACTTGTGACCCATCTGCATGCCTCCGCCCCTCTCATCCTGGGTCTTCCCTGACTCTGCTCCACTAACTCCCACGTCAATTGGCAAAGCCTCACACTCCACTTCAACCGCCAAAACACTGAGCGCCCAGAGCCCATTCCCTTTGCTGTCACTGCCCTGGTCAGTGCTGCCGATCACCTTCACACTCCCCTGCAACTCTGCTCAAAATCTGCCTGGTCATTCATCCTCAACACTCAACTTGGCAACTCCTCCCAAGTCCTCACTGCCCTCATTGACAGTGGGGCAACCAGGATGTTTGTCAGTGACCAGCTCAACCTCACCCATGATCCCCTCAATAGATCGATGGAACTACAACTCTTCAATGGTAAGCCCACCACCGGGCCTATCACTAAAACACACTCTAGTTCCATTGTCCTCGACAATGGTCTGTGGTTCCCGGTCAACCTCCTGGTCACACAACTCTCAGAGATCACCCCCATCATGTCAGGACTACCCTGGCTATGTGACATTAACCCCGACATTGACTGGAGGGACCTCACCATGAAGTTCCCTAGACCTGATGCCTGTCTTGCCACCATCCACCTCCACCTCCAACCCACTAACAACCCCAGCAAGGCCAGAGCTACTGGCGCCCTGATGGCACTCCTGGACAACTCTGGCGACCCCCCTCCACCTCAACATGCCCTGAGCGCACCCCCGACCTTTTTCCCCAACATCCCCCACAATAAGTATAAAGGCCCCAACTACCCCACCCGCTGCTCTTGGACAACCCTGGACACTGGCAATGCAGACCAGCCCCCTATTCCCCTTGACTCAGATGCCTTTGACATCAAAATCATTGGCCTGGCTCCCTTTGCCCACATCATCGAAGATGGCACCCCCGCCTTCCAACTCTATATCTCCCTGGTGCTCCCAGAAAAACATCTAGGTGCAGATACAACAACTCCAGAACAAAAAACAGAGGAACAGATATTACGTAAAGTAGTTCCCCTGGAGTATCATGAATTTGCTGATGTGTTCTCTGAAGGAAGTGCCAAGGAGCTCCCTCCACACCAGTCATATGACCACAAAATTGACCTTGAAGATGGTACCGCACCCCCATTCAGCAAGATCTACAACATGTCGGAAGTCAAACTCCACACATTGAAAGATTACCTCAACAATGTACTTGGTAAGGGTTTCATCTGACCCTTGATCTCTGCTGCGGGTGCTCCAGTCCTATTTGCTAAGAAGAAAGATGGTTCCTTATGCCTTTGTGTCGACTACCAGGGCCTCAACAAAGTCACCAAAAAGAACCGGTACCCACTTCCCCTCATTGGTGACCTTGTTGATCACCTCCACAGCATCAAAGTTTACACCAAAATCAACCTCTGCTCTGGCTACAACAACATCCGCATAGCCCCAGAGCATGAATGGAAAACTGCCTTCCACACCCGCTATGGCCTCTTCGAGTATCTAGTGATGCCCTTTGGTATGACCAACTCCCCTGCCATCTTCCAGTACTTCATGAACGACATCTTCCATGACATGAACAATGTCTTCATTATCATGTATCTAGATGACATCCTGATCTACTCGAACTCACTGGAGGAGCACCACAACTACGTCTGCTGCGTCCTCAAACAACCCTGGGAGTACCATTTGCATGCCAGACCAGAAAAATGCTTGTTCCACACTACTGAAGTTGAGTACCTTGGCATCATAGTCACCCTGGACAGCGTTTGCATGGACCCTGCTAAGGTGGAAGCCATTCTCAACTGGCCTCCACCCCAGAGTGTAAAAGAGGTGCAGTCCTTCCTTGGTTTCACCAATTTCTACCACTGGTCCATTGATAACTACTCTGAGATCACCAAACCCCTCAACTGGCTCACAAGAAAGGACACCCTGTGGAACTGGGACAGCAAATGCCAGAGCGTATTTGCCCTCCTCAAAGAAGCCTTCACCTCCACCCTCATTCTCTGCTACTTTGACCCCTCCCTCCTTATCGTCCTCAAGTGCGACGCCTCTGACTATGCCATTGCTGATATACTCTTGCAGATGGACCCTGGTGGTGACGAGCTCCAGCCTGTTGCTTTCTACATCTGCTCAATGATTCCTGTGGAACTCAACTACAATATCTACAACAAGGAGCTTCTCGCCATTGTTGAAGCCTTCAAGCAGTGGCAGGCCTACCTCAAGGGTGCCCCACATTGAATTCAAGTCTACTTAGACCACAACAACCTACAATACTTTACCACTACCAAGCAACTCAGCCACCGCCAAGCATGCTGGTCAGAAATCCTCTCTGAGTACGACTTCACCATCCACTACCACCCCAGCCAACTTGGTGCCAGGCCTGATGCCCTCACCTGGAGATGAGACGTGTACCCTAAAAAGTCATTTGAGGTGGAGCACAACACTTTTAACCATTGAGTGGTAATCCCACCTGAACATCTCTATGCCGTGCTGATTATGAACGAGGAAGTTATCCTACACCGAATTTGCAACGCCTCCCAGGACACCTTCTTCACTCAGCACAACCCTCAAAACATCTCTGCTGACGATGCCAACAATGACCGCCCCTTCACCCTCTCCCCCAACAAATGACTCCTTCTCAAGGATGGACAAATCTATGCCTCAGATTACCAGAAGATCTGTCTACACATCCTTTGCCAAAATCATGACCACAAGCTCTGTGGACACCCTGGGATTTGTAAGACCCTTCAACTCATCTCCTGGACTTACTTTTGACCAGGTATGAAGAAGGACGTCAGCTGGTATGTCCAGGCTTGCAAGTCGTGCCTCCAGGCCAAGGTTCTCTGCCACCGCCCCTATGGCCTTCTCAAACTGCTCCTCGTTGATTGCCACCCCTGGTCATCCATCTTGATGGATCACATTGTTGAGCTCCTTGAGTTGGAGGGCTTCAATGCCATCCTTGTTGTTGTCTGCTGCCTCACCAAACAGGCCGTCTTCATCTCCTGCCGCACCACCAACAATGCCCTGGAGCTCACCAAGCTCTCCCTCAATCATGTATTCTTCAAGCACGGACTTCTGGACAACATTGTATCTGACCACGGCCCCCTATTTATCTCCCGGTTCTGGGAGTCTTTGTGTAAGGCACTTGAAATTGAAACTAACCTCTCCACCGCCTATCACCTGGAGACCAATGGCCAGACCAAACAAGTGAACCAGACTCTGGAGCAGTACCTCTGCCTCTACGTTAACTACTTACAGAACAACTGGCATGCCAAACTGCCTCTGGCAGAGTTCACCTACAATAACACCCCTCATTCCACTACTGGAGTGTCACCTTTCTACACTAATAAAGGTTACAACTCCCGGCTCACCCTCTCCCTTAGAGACATTCCCTCCCACATAGCCCACAAAGTTGTCCAAGACCTCCAGTCCCTCCATCAGTTCCTCCCAGACAAAATTGACATCGCAAACAAAGCATACGCCAAACACGCCAATGCCCACTGTGAAGTCACCCCTGACTGGACCCCTGGCACTCTCATCTAGCTTGACTGGCACAATTTGAAGACTCGGCAGCCCTTGATTAAACTTGACCACAAACAACTTGGCCTGTTGAAAGTCTTCTGGAAGGTCTTGACCCACACTTACAAGCTTGACCTACCCCTAGGACTCAAGGGTTTACACCCGGTCTTCCATGTTTGCCTCCTCAAAAGGTACGCCCCAGATCCCTTCTCTGTACAATGACCCAGCCAGCCACCACCTATCAAAGTTGAAGATGAGTACCACTACAAGGTTGACCACATCCTTGACTCCTGACTCATCCATGGCTGCCCGCACTACGTTGTCCATTGGAAAGGCTATGGACCCAAGGACAACACTTGGGACCCCAGAAGAACCTTGCTGGCACCCCCACCAAGCTGCGAGACTTCCACAGCAGCACCCCAACAAGCCCTGGGACCCCCAGGACTAGCGCTCATAGATGGCATCAGTGGGTGTAACCCCGCCTCTGGATTCATTAGAGATTCAACTTTCACCAGGACCCCTACATGTTTCTTTGCATCTTCAAAATTCCAAAAATACATCAAAAAAGGCGTGGGTGGAGTGGGAATTTGGTGACTAAGCAACTCCCTGGCAATTCCCCATTACCTCACTCCTCCCCACTGCTGGCCTCTTCATCATCATTGCCATCTCCATTTGAGCTGCCAACAATGCCAGGTGGTCCTCCTATAGAGGCAACAATTCCCCTGCGTCGACTGCCATGTCTATCCATGATCCCAGGGCAATTGTTTTCTGCTGCTGGTGCCCCGCCAACAACAGATCCAACTGTGCCAGGCCATGATCCAACTCTGCAGGTAAGTCAAAAGGCATCTGTGCCACACCATCCTAGAGCAATGCCTGAGCCGCTGATGCCCCATTAAGGAGCAGCTGGTGCCCCCAGACCCAACCTATAATCATGATCAGCTGGGAGGTAAGAATAAAATGACCACACACAAAGAACCCCCTCCCAGCATGCCGCTGCCTCTGCCAGCGCCCAATTGCACTGCTGAATCGCCTCCCACTCTGCTGCTCACACCGCCTGCACCTCCTGTCCCTCCTCCAGCACTAACCCCCCAACCCACATTTCCAACTCTGCCACCCAGGCCCGCAATGCAGCCATCTTTGCCTTGCACCTCCTCACCACTGCCAGTGCTCCATTCCACTCCCACCAAGCATTGTCCTTCAAAGCAGATCCACGTTCCTTGCCAGCAGGTCTTTCTGAGTTCTCTCCTGTGACAAGGACTGTGGACGTGCTGATGTTAGCAAGAAAACGTGGGGCCCCAGCAGACCTGCCAATGACACATCACTCTGGGGCCTCTTGCTGAGTCCCACCTCAGGTGATGGGGATGCCTGCTGCTTGCCCTGAGCAACTGCTGATAGCCTTTGCCTCCCGCATGGTGGGCCCACCCTGATAATTGGGGACAGGGGTGATTCTTCCTCCTTGCTCTCGCTGGCCCCCTCCCCAGACTTGACCTGGCCCTCACCACTGGTCCCTGCATCTGCCAGCTGCGGCCTTGCCCCCTTGCCCATCTGCTCCAGGACCCACTCCAACAACCACCCCTGCTCTGCCATCACACAGGTCGCCCACCACAGCCTTGAAACTGAACACCTCTCATGTTTCAAGCGACACAAGAGGCACACCAACAAGTCTTGACGACCCCCAGCCACCAGCGCTTCAAACTCACAGGCATTCCCATGACAAGCACAAAACATGCACTACTGAGATGAATCAGGGTGACTCGAGGGTGAGGGAACTCAACTCACTGAACCATGGGTCTGGCACCATGCCTGTGTCAGGGGACCCCGGGGCTGGCCCACCGCTGCGGCAAAACAGTCAGGCATTACGTCTGCTTGGGCAACCCAGTGGGCCACTGGCATGGGATGGAACACCTCCAAGGCCAAAGGGGTCCTCAGCGGGTAAACCGGCAACATGGGGGCAGACTGAACCAGCCAATGCTGCATGACAACCGCAGGGAGCATGCGAGACAGCCCTGCTGCCAACGACAACATGCTTGGGGAACACAAACCACTGGTAAGCAGAAGCCCTGGAATAGCAAAAGAACATATGGTGAGTCACCTGCCAATGGTCTTGGCACTGCTCAAACAATGCCTGGCGCTCACCATAGGCCACCCACACATTTGTGTCACTTTCATCGGAAGGCAGAGGGGCCTGCATCACTGGCGGCCCAATCTCTGTGTGCCCACATCCTGCTTCTGCTCACCTCCCCACCTCCCCACCACTACATGTCTCTGCGCTCTCAAAGCAAGACCTCCTGTGCTGTGCAACATGTCTCAACCTCCACCGCCACCCTGCATGACTCCCAGGTTTCACCTTGAGCCCCAGCACTGCCACTTATTGCCGAGACCCAGACCTGAGCCCCAGCACTTACCTACTATACAGTATATAAGTTGTAGAGTAGCAAGTAGTACTCTAGTCTTGATATTTGCCGTACTTTCTGTCTTGTTTTTGTGTTTTGGATCTGTCTCATAGTCTCACGTGTTCTGGTTTCCTCTTTTTGACTCTGTCTTGTTTTGTATCATACTTGTCTTGTATCATCTCGCTCTTCTTGTCTTACTCATCTCATACTCTAATTCCATCTTTGCTTTATTCTCCTTCCACCTCAAGTCTCTAAGTTTCCTCTCCGCCCCCTCTCTGCTCTCACTTCTGTTTTGACTTGTTCCATTCCCCTCTTGCTTATCTTATCTTGTCTCCTTCCTTTTTAGGCTTGATTAGATCTTTGTACCTCCTGCCTTAATCCCTGGGACTCGCTAAGTCCCCACGCTCATCTAGTCTCCTATTCATCCATCACAGGACATGCTTGCACATTGGCGCTTGCTCGTCCTCCTCTCTTGCACCTCCAGGACTTGCGCCTACCCTTGGCACTCGTCCTCCACCCCTCACCAACACTCACCCCCCTACCTGGCATTACCAGCCATCCCCTGCTCACCTTTCTCGCCCCACTTCAGTCTTCTACGCCTCGCGCTCTCCTCTGTACATTGTGTTTGTGGACACCATGCGCACCACGTAAGGTATTCACTCAATGGACTGAGCCTCCATGGTCAGCAGAACCTGACAAACACTCATCAAACTTTGTGACTTCCTTTCTGCCACACCAATGTATTGTTACCATGGCTGAACTAAGTGAGCAGTCACCAGGTTCATCAAAGCCAAGTGGTGGCTTGAAACCATCTGAAATGCCTTCAGCATCAAAATACCAGCCCTCACCAAAGCAGAATGACAAAGTAACTTGCAATATATGAGCAAGAGCTTTGGAATGCTGGGCAGGCTGTCTATATCATGGATGAAATCAATATTGAACCCTGATTATCAACCAGAGCATAACTCATTTGCATCTGAGTTGTCACCTCCAACGACTAATGTGGCATTCCTGATCTACCTGACTTTTCCCAATAAAGCAGCACCCATATTAGGGGCATGGGCAAAATCTGTACAATATGTGGACATGACACAGAGTAGCATGTTAGTGCACAGCACTCCATTTAGGACTGTGCAGCCTGAACAAAGAGCTAAGCAGGGACAAGACCTGTCATCGGAACAGACAACACAACACCACAGAGTGAGTCCAGCCATGGTGATCAGACAGGCAGAGCAGGATAAAGGAAAGGCACGGAAAATTGGCAAGGAGCTATGGGTGAGGCAGAAGAGCCTCAGGAGAGTTCTGGACCTGGAGTCTGAACTAGATTCCTCTAATGAAGAAGAGGATAGAAGGTCATTATTGACCTTGTCACTCTGGCTTCAGCTGGTACTAGACTGTTTTCCAATGGTTTCTAAAGAATTGATGTAAAAGCATCTACTGTCAGGTTCTGCTGACCATGGAGGCTCAGTCCACTGGGCAAATACCTTACATGGTGTGCACAGTGTCCACAGATGCAGCATACTTTCAAGAGCACAAGGCATAGGAGACCAAAGCGGGGCTGAGGAGGTGAGCAGGGGATTGCTGGTAATGCTGGGCAGGGAGGTGAGTGCCAGTGAGGGGTGGAAGACAAGTGCTGGAGGTAGGCACAAGTTCTAGGAGTGTAAGAGAAGGGGACGAGCAAGCGCAGGTGCATGAATGAGTCCTGAGAACTAATGAATAGATGGCTAGGGCAAGTGTGAAGACTTAGTGAGTCCTGGGGATGAAGGCAAGGGGCACAGAGATCTAACAAGCCAAAAAAGGAAAGAGCTGAGATAAGATTAGGGAGAGGGGGAATGGAACAAGTTGAGACTGAGGCAGGAGCAGAGAGAGAATAGAAGGGGACTTAGAGACTTGAGGAGACTGTCACAACCCGCTACCGACCTCCAAGACTAGCCCCAGCCCCAGGACTCCAATCTCTCCAAATCCACCCTCCACAACTGTTCCAAGCCTGGACTGCTACCCAACCAGCCACTGTAAGGGGAGCGCTGACATCTGTGGAACTCCTTCCACAGAGCTAGCAGGTGCCAGTGACAAGTGGGAGTCAAGCAGGCACGGAGGCAAGCAAGAGTCAGACAAGGGACCGGCAAGGCGTAGCCAAGTGGTCGGACGTCAGTAGAGAGCTTACGGTTGGTTCAATGTGTAGGCCAGAAGAACACTGCTATTGTTCAGCCTGGAGATATTCTATCCACAGGCTGCCTATATATACTACATCGGTGGCTGTGCGGTTACTAATACTGCTTAACTAATTGGGCCCCAGTATGTAATGGAGTATGACTAACAATAATCGATGCTGAGTAAGGTCCATGCATATGACTCATCAAGGCTGACTAGTAGAAGATGGAAGGGGATAGGGTGGGCCAAGCGGCCATTCAGATGTGCTAAGAGTGGGCACGTCCTCGGACTAAGCTTGGAGTAGAGTCGGACACGGTCCAGAGACTAGTCCCCTAACAGCCACCTTGGCAGCCCTGGCCATCACTGCTCATCACTGCCACCAGCTACTGCCACCTGGCATCTCCCCAGCCATCACCACCTGTGACTGCCACATCAGCGCTGGCACCAGCCATCTCTGACACTTCCCCAACTGCAGCCACCACATCAGTGCCAGCACCGGCAATCCCTGGCTGTCAGGTTCCACTGACCACGGGGGCTCAGTCCACTGGGCGAGTACCTTACATGGTGATCACCGTGTCTACAGACGCAGAGCACTGGTAGGTGCGAGGCATAGGAGGCCGAAGCGGGGCGGAGAGGTGTGCTGGGGAGTGGCGGTAGCGGTGGATGAGTGGGCAAGTACCAGAGGGGTTAAGGACAAGTGCCAGGGTAGGCGCAAGTCCCGGGGATACAAGAGGGTGGAACAAGCGAGCGCCAGTGCGTGAGCGAGTTCTGGTGTTCAAAGAGATGATAGACGCGGGGACTTGCGAGTTCCGGGGATGGGAACAGAGACGTGGAGATTAAGCGAGCCGAAAGGAGAAAGGGTCGAGATAAGATAAAGGGAAAGGGAGCAGAACAAGTTGAGATGTAAAACCGGAGACAGAAGAGACAAGAGAACTTAGAGTCGAGAGAGAGAGAAGAGGCAAAGCAGAATGGATTGGAGTAAGAGACGAGTAGAGACGAGGCAAGGAGACGATACGAGGCAAGTACAATAAGAAATGAAACAAAGTGGAAATAACAAGACCAGGACATGCAAGAAGACGAGACAGAGACAAAACACAACAAAACAGTATGGGGCTATGGTAATATCAAGACTAGCGTACTACTGACTACTCCACGCCTTATATACTGAGCGGTAAGTAAGCCCCGGGACCCAGGCCCAGGTCCCGGGGGCGAGTCACGGCACCAGAGCTTGGAGTGAGACCTGGGGGGTTGCCCAAGATGGCGGTGGGGGTTGAGACACGTCATGCAGCGCAGAGGTCTTGCTCTGGGAATGCAGAGACATGTAGTGGCACAGCGGCAAAGGGGCAAGCGGAAGCGGGGTGTGGCGTGCGGGGTCAGGTCGGCAGTGATGCATGGTTGTGATGTGTGATGGGGGTCTTGGCATGGGCCAGGGGAGCACTGGGTGTTACCGGCATGTGGCGGCTGCGGTTGGGGAAGTGCTGGGGTTAGCCAGGGCCGGCGCTGATGTAACGGTCATGGTGGTAATGGCCGAAGGAAATGCCGGGGTGGCGGTGGCTGGTGGCGGTGTTAGGCGGTGATGGCCATGGGCTGCTGAGGTGGTTTGCCAGGTAGCGTTCCGGGCCCAGGGCGGTTGTGGGGGTGGTTTTGAGGGGGTTGGGGTCCTGGAGCCAGGGCTAAGTCCTGGGGGTCGGTAGCGGGTCATGACACTGGCGCTCCTCCCCAGCCCATGCCAAGACCCCCATCATGCATTGTGACCACACATCACCATTGATCCAACCTCCATGTGCCCATGCTCTGCTTCTGCTCACCTCCTCACCTCCCTGCCACTACATGTCTCTGCACTACCAAAGCAAGACCTTCCACACCACACAACATGTCTCAACTCCCACTGCCGCCCTGCACAACCTCTAGGTCTCACCTCGAGCCCTGGTGCTGCCACTCATCACTGGAACCTGGATCTGAGCCCCAGTGCTTACCTACTATACAGTATATAAGTCGTAGAGTAGCAAGTAGCACTCTAGTCTTGATATTGCTGTACTTCCCATCTTGTTTTCGTGTTTTGTTTCTGTCTCATAGTCTCACATGTTCTGGTCTCCATTTTTTTGACTCTGTCTCATTTCATATCATACTTGTCTCATATTGTCTTGCTCTCATTGTCTCCTACTTGTCTTGTACTCTAATTCTATCTCTGCTTTATTTGCTTTCTCCTCAAGTCTCTAAGTTCCCTTCTACCCTCTCTCTGCTCTTGCCTTAGTCTCAACTTGTTCTGTTCCTCCTCTTCCTTATCTTATCTTGGCTCTTTCCTTCTTTAGCTTGATAGATCTCCATGCCTCTTGCCTTAGTCCCAGGGACTTGCTAAGTCCCCGCACTTGTCCCAGTCTTCTATTCATTAATCTCCAGGACTTGCTCATGCACCAGCATTCACTTGTCCCCTTCTCTCGCACCCCTGGGACTTGCACCTACCTCCAGCACTCGTCTTCCACTCCTCACCAGCACTCACCTCCCTGCCCAGCATCACCAGTGATCCCTTGCTTGCCTCTCCAGCCCTGCTTTGGTCTCCTATGCCTCGCACTCTTGACAGTATGCTGTGTCTGTGGACACTGTGCACACCACATAAGGTATTTGCCCAGTGAACTGAGCCCCTGTGGTCAGCAGAACCTGACAGAAACAGAGAATAAAGCAGAGATAGAATTGGAGTATGAGATGAGTAGAGACAAGGAGAATGAGACAATATGAGATGAGTGCAATACAAAATAAGACAAAGTTGAAAAAATGGAAACTGGAACACATGAGACTACAAGACAGAGATGAAAGACAAAAAACAAGACAGAAAGTATGGCAATATCAAGACTAGAGTACTACTTGCTACTCTACGACTTATATACAGTGCGGTAAATAAGCCCCAGAGCTCAGGTCCAGGTTCCAGTGATGAGTGGTGGCGCCAGGACTTGAGGTGAGACCTGGGAGTCATGCAGGGGAGCGGTGGGGATTGAGACATATGCCGCAGCATGGGAGGTCTTGCTTTGGGAGCACAGAGACATGTAGCAGCGGGGGGAGGTGAGGAGGTGAGCAGAAGCAGGGTGGGCATGCAAAGGTTAGATCAATGGTGATGCGTGGTCATGATGTGTGATGGGGGTCTTAGCACAGGCCAGGGGGGAGTGCTGAGGATTGCTGGTGCCAGCGCTGATGTGGCAGCTGCGGTTGGGGAAGCGTTGGGGATGGCCAGAGCCAGTGCTGATGTGGTGGTCATAGACGGTGATGGCTGGAGGGATGCTGAGTGATGGTGGCTGGTGGTGGTGACAGATGGTGATGGCTGGAGGGATGCTGGGGTGGTGGTGGCTGGTGGTGGTGGCAGGCGGTGATGGCCAGGGCTGCTAAGGTGGCTGGTTGGGTAGCGGTCTGGGCCCAGGACAGTTGTGGAGGGTGGGTTTGAGGAGGTTGGAGCTCCAGGGCCAGGGCTAGTCCCAGAGGTCAGTAGCAAGTTGTGATATCTACAGCTTTATGTAGTAAAGCATCTACAGTTACTGGCCAACAGAGGCCAAAATGTAACTAAGGCTGACTCAACTGAATATATCAAATTGTTTACTTGTATCTTTGAGCTCAAGCTCAATGAGTACATTAAGCATAAGCTAGCCTGAGGAACAGCAACATCAACAGCCACACCTGCTGAGTCTGTGGATTACAATGCACTATTGTGTTGGTGCACACCAGACATTGCAGAAGCAATGGACATCTTGAATGCACCTAGATAGGCAAATGAGTCTCAACAGGACTATAAGAAACGTCAGAATGCTGTGCAACAGCAAGCTAATACTAGTGGAGTGCCTTGGCAGGCATTATCAGAAGTAGAGATGGCAACTTCTAACCCAGCTGACAAGATGGAGGTGGATGATCTGCTTGAGACAAAGACACCTCATCAATGCATCATGATCAAAGAAGAGGAATGCAAAGACCATGTTCCAGATGAACCTGTTACTCTGCAATATGTCATGAGATGAGTCCATTTAGTGGACAACTGAGATGACCACATGAATTATCAATGCATCCACAATCAAGACTTGTGAGATAGACAACCAAGGGGTGGTGTTTGAAGGGCATGGGGGTGTTACACCTGTAGACTCATTATGATCAGTGCAGTTCTTGTTGTGCACATGGATCTCACCAACCTGTAAAGATGGGGACTTTCTTGACAAAGCATTCCAAAATCAAATACAACTGCAATCTGTAGTTTGTTGTATGGCAGATGCTGCCAGCAGGCTATAGGCCTGGATCAGGACCAACTGGTAATGTATCAGCAGTGAAGGCCTTGCAATATGTGCCTAGAATAGGCCAGCATGGACCACAGGCAACATGGAATGGTCCACCAAGAGTGATGCAGGCCACAAACCTAGTGGCGTAGCCTCACAATGCCACAACTGTGGCAGGGTAGATCACTACTTGAGAGATTGCAAAGTGCCAAGAGTGCAAGTACAAGTGGCCCATATGGCAGCAGTAGGGAGTGATGCCAAAAGCAATACTAAAGAGCAAGAGGAACTTGTTGACAACAACAAAGCTCCATGAGAGGTAGAGGAGTAATTGCCTGCTGATGATGCTGAGAGCATCCAAATTGATGGGGATGAGTACATCGCAGTGAATGTATATGACAATGATTATTATGCTTGTGATGACAAGGAGGAGCATATGTTTGCTCTAACAGAGCATCAAGAGGACAGGCATGTTTGTATGCAACACATAACTCTACAAAAGGCAGGTGATAAGCTGCAATGACCACAGTATACTCTTCAAGAGAAGGAGTGCATAGTGACCTATGTAGAGGTCAATGGGCATCTGGCATGGACACTGTGGGACTTTGAGAGTACCACTACAGGCATTACACCCCAGTTTGCGCATGTGAATGCTATACACATTCATGAGCTTATGGAGCCAGTAATGCTCCAGCTGGGCACTGTGGGAAGTTGTGCTGTTGCACAGTTTGGCATGGAGGTGAAGATGAAAATGTTGGAACAGCTGACAAAGGAATATGTGAATATAGCAAACTTTGATTGCTATGATATGATTATTGGCATGCCATTCATGCGTAAAAACAAAGTCAATCACAACTTTGTCAACAACAAAGTTATAGTCAATGGAGTCCAATTGAGGGCTGAGAAATTGTTCTGGCAGACACAGATGGCTGTCTATGACAGTATCAGGCCACAGAGAAACATTGCAATAGCTGTGACTGACTCAAATGTTGCAGGAATGCAGCAGTGGAGAATGTGGACGAGAACCTGTTCCCAGTAGCCAGCCTACCAGCAGATTTGCTGGCAATAATGATGACTGAGAAAGAGTTCCAAGGAGCTCTGGAAAGGAGGAATGGGCTGGACCAGCTGAAGGTGGCTGGCATAAAGGCAGTGAAGAAGCCTGATGAGCCTTGTCTTCTTAAGGATGCTCATGCAGAATGAGTAAGTCAGGAATTGTTGGAGTGTCAACCAACAAGCTCTAGAGTGACGGTGGAGGACCTCCTAACAGATGAGGTTGAAGAGAGATGACAAAGTGCCACAAGTGTGGCAGAAACAACTGACATAGAGGTTAATGATGTCCATATTTCAAGACATCATTGGCAGGTTTATGCACATCTATCTAGACAATATTATTATTTTCTCCAACTCCATAGAGGAGCATGAGCAGCACTTATGAGTTGTTTTCTGACAACTGCATAAAGTAAGCTTATACCTCAAGTGAAAAAAGTGCGAGTTATATGCATCCAGTATTGATTGCTTAGGGCACATTATAGATGTGCAGGGTATTCACCCAGACTTGGATAAACTTGATTGTATTCAAGAGTGGTGAATGCCACATAACTACAATGATATCCAATGCTTTGTTGGACTGGTAAACTACATTGGAAACTTTTTACCAGACATTACAGCTTACACTGGCCCTCTCATGGCCATAACCCAGAATGGGTCTCCGTTTCACTGGCAACCACTACACCAGCGGTGTTTCAAGATGGTTAAACAGATCTGTGCAAAAACACTGATTATTTGTCCAATCAACCTGCATCTCAATGAGCCTATATGGCTCATTTGCAACACGTTGAAAATGGGCATAGGGGCCATGTTTGTCATGATATGTACCAATTATTTACTTCCATGATATCATATGTTCACATGATGGCATAACACAACAACATTCTTGTAGTTATGTACACTCCTTAGTTCTATTCATTTTGTACTAGGTGTGTAATTACATTTCATGGTTTCATCCAGTTGTCAATATATTCATTTTGTACTAGTCTCCAGATGTAATGCCTTGCAGAGTACTGTTTGAGCCTACCAATGTTTGGCCAAGGAAAAACCTGGCAAACCTGCAGACCTGCAGGATTCATGTTGCGCAAGTTCACAACCTACATGAGTTGAAAAGACTTGCTATCCTAGAAGCCCTCCTCAAATGGGAGGATAAAGATCCATATTATTATGGATCATAAGGCTTTGGAGTCTCTCAAAACTCAAGTGCACTTGTCCCCATGACAGTGTCAATGGATTGACTATATGATAACATATGTCAAAGGCAAGCTGAATAAGGTTGCAGACTGTCTGTCACAATATTTTGAAAGTGACACATGCAAGGATGTTCATGATGTCCATGACTTTGTTCAAGCAGACAAGCAAATTGACCCTGAAGGCAAAGATTTGCCTTTGCATTAGTTCCAAGAAATAGTGGAACATCACATTGAAATTTGAGCTATGCAGGCTTGCGAACTGCACCATAGCAACTGGCTCAAAGAGCAAGTAGAAGCACAAGACCTTGAAGCTCAAGGTCTTGCTGATGCAGAGTTGGTGGCTGCACAGCCAGCAATAGAGTTGTTGTCTGGGGAGGATGACCTGACCATTGGACAGGCGCTGGAGATTTCTGATCCTAGGCCTGGAATTGTTGATCTAGGAGATGTACAGCTGTGTGCATGTATCCAACAAGGATACTGGCAAGATACTGATGCAAAATTAGATTTATTTTAATCTTATTAATAAGACTATTCGAGTAGATTACAATAAATCTATCTGCTTAAGTTGCGTCAGGCTCAGTTACACGCGCACACACTTTTAATCAACAAAATAATATAGTTTATTTGTTTTGAAGAGGTCTTTTAATTCACACTAAGTGAAATGTAATAAAACCAAATTCAATTCCCAAATAAAACCAATGTATTTCCAAATAAAACCAATGTATTTCCAAGAAGACTGCCCTGGGACTCCAACCCTCCCCAAGACGACCCCCACGACTGCCCCGGGCCCGGACTGCCACCTCGGCAGCCCAGCGCCGGGGCTTGGGGTGAGACCCAGGGGCCATGCAGCACAGGATTGAGACATGTTGCGCAGCGCAGAAGTCTCACCCTGAGACGCAGAGACACACGGCGGTGGGGTGGTGAGGAGAAAACAGGAGTGGGGCGTGGCGTGCGGAGGTCGGGTTGGCGATGATGCGTGATCATGATGCATGATGTGTGATGGGGGTCTCGGCACGGCCGGGGTGACAGGTGGTGCCAGCGTCCCAGTGAGCCCCCGCCACCGGTGCCTCGAATTCACAGACTGTCCCATGGCAGGCACAAAACAAACACTGACCCTGTTAGTACAGGTAGGCGGAGAGGAACAAGGACACTCACCGGCCCATGATGGCAACACCAGGCCAACGTCAGCGGGCCCCAGGGACGACCCACCACCTGGGCAAACTGGTCAGGCGTGACGTCCGCCTGAGGCACCCTACAAGCCTCAGGCATGGGATGGAACACCCCTGGGGCCAAGGGAGGCCGCGGCAGGCACACTGGTGACACGGGCGCAGACTGCGCAGACCGAGGACACACAACGATAGTAGGGAGGACCTGGGAAGGACCTGCCGCCAACGATGGCGCAGCTGGTAGGCACCATGTCAGCCAGTAAGTACTCCGGGACAAGCAAGTACTCACGACACAACGCCACGGCCCACCAATGACTCTGGCAACGCTTGAACAATGCCTGGCGCTCCCTGTAGGCCATCCACATGCCCATATTGCTTTCATTGGAAGGAGGGGGGGTAGGGGACGACAATGATGATGAAGACATGAGGGAAAGATGGTTGGAAAAAATTGGCAAAGTTTTTTTTCTTTTATCTGTGTGTCCAGGACTTCTTGATGGCCGCCAGACTTCGACTTCGACACCAGAAGCAGCACAGCCACCCACAACTTCACGCGTCTCAAGGGTCTGCTGAAGGGGGGGTGATGTCACGACCCGCTACCGACCCCTGGGATGTCACGACCCACTACCAACCCCCGGGACTCAGCCCTGGCCCCAGGACTCCAACCCTCCCTAAGACGACCCCCACGACCGCCCCGGGCCCGGACTGCCACCCGGCCAACCCCTCAGCAGCCCCCAGCCATCACCGCCCATCACCGCCACCAGCCACCGCCACCTACGGCATTCCCGGCCATCACTGCCCATCACCGCCCGTCACTGCCACAGCCATCGCCACCTGTGGCACCCCCCAGCCATCACTGCCATGACTGCCACATCGGCGCCGGCACCACCTGTCACCCTGGCCGCGCTGAGACCCCCATCACGCATCATGCATCATGATCACGCATCACTGCCGACCCGACCTCCGCATGCCACACCCCACTCCCGTTTTCTCCTCACCACCCCACCGCTGTGTGTCTCTGCATCTCAGGGTGAGACTTCCGCGCTGCGCAACATGTCTCAATCCTGCGCTGCACAGCCCCTGGGTCTCACCCCAAGCCCCGGCGCTGCGACCTGCCACTGGAACCTGGGCCTGAGCCCCGGGCCCTACCTACTGCGTAGTATATAAGTTGTAGAGTAGTAAGTAGTACGCTAGTCTTGATATTACCGTAACCCCATCTTGTCTGTTGTGTTCTCGTCTCTGTTTCATTTTCTCGCGTGCCCTGGTCTTGTTACTTTTACTTGCTTCCTTTCTTGTCATACTCGTCTTGCTTTGTCTCTCTGTCTTGTCTCCACTTGTCTCGTACTCTCAATCTAATCTCATTGTTCTCCTTTCTCTTTTCCACTCTAAGTTCCCTTGGTTCTCCGTCCTCAGCTCCTCCCTGCAACTTAATCATTTCCATCTTCCCTTATCTTATCTCAACTCTTTCTCCTTTTGGTTGTCTAACTTCCCCGGTTCTGTTTCCATCCCCAGGACTCGCTAAGTCCCTGTGCCTGATTATCTCTTGATCTTCGGGACTCGCTCGCTCACCGGTGCTCGCTCGTCCTGCCCTTCTGTACCCCCAGAACTTGCGCCAACCCCCAGCACTCGTCCTCCACCCTCCCTGGCACTCGTTTCAACCACCGGTGCTACTGGCACTCCTCCACACACCGCCCCCACCCCGCTTCGGTCTCCTATGCCTCGTGCTCCTCCTGGTGCTCTGTGTTTGTGTACACGGTGATCATCATGTAAGGTGTTCACCCAGTAGACTGAGCCCCCATGGTCAGCGGAACCTGACATAATATCAAGACTCCCCACCTTACTCTACTATTCACTATGGCCACTTACACGCACACCTACCAGCCCACTGGCTATCAGACCGATGCTTATGGAAGATCTGTGCCTGAAAACTACTATGCCATGAGTACCCCACAGCCTCTGTATCCGGCCCCCCCGATCGAACATTACCCCACTCTGGTCCCCAGATATTGGGCTCCGGATCAGACTCAGGTACCCTATGGCCCCTCCATCAGTCAAGGTATTCCCCAGGACTGGCAACGCAATTCTTTGCAGGCCACCGCAGGAACTCATCAGCGGGTCCTGCCTGGAGGTATGCCGGAGACACCGCCCGGCGCCTGGGCACCCTTGGCTCCGGTGCACACTAGCGCTGCCTTCTTCGCCCTGGGCCAGTACTACGCCCAACCTGCCCCTGCCCCACCCCTGCCTCCTCAGGGATACCCTGACACATACTACCTCCCCTGGCCTCAACCTCCTGCGGCGCCCCCTAGCCATACACCTCCCTCCCCCCTAGGCCGCCAAAGGATTGAAGCCTATATTCAACAGCGTGACAAGGTCCTGTGGTCGCTTCGCATATCTCCAGCAGAGTTCGCAAGATGTGCCCACGCTTTCCTCGTCAGCTTAGGACACAGCGACCTCTCTGGGACCCTGAAGCAGTGGGCTGATCGCCTCCTTGAATTCCACGAGCTCTACCAATGTGGAGCCCTCCCTGAGAGCGCCCGGAACACGCTACAGGTAGATCTCCATCTCTGGAACGAACTGCATGCCCTGGTGGATGAAATCCACACTAGCCCCACTCCTCAGCGCTTTGAGGACCCCATGGACCCAGCACGCTCATTTCACATGCAGCGCGAGGAGCCGACCAAGCCCTGAGACCCTGTCCCTGCTCCGATACCCCGCCAGCAGGAGGAGCTCAATGTGGCGTCCAACATTCTGAAGGCCCTCAACCCCACTGGGGGACTCTTCGACCAGCCCACCATCCGTACCATTGGTCTCTCAGCACGCCCTCGTATGAACTCCCTCCCCAGTGCCTTCCGCACGTGAAGGCAACCCGCTGACACCAATCTCCACCCTGACGCTCCTCCCCCACCCCCGCCCGCCGGCGACGACAACGCCTCTACCCACACTCTCTCCTACATCAATGAGCTAGAGGCCCCCAGCGGCGGTTTGGCACCTCCTGGTGGAGCTCCCACCCCAGAATTCCAATGCGACCCTCCCCCCCACTTCGACCTGCGCCATCCTCGCGGCAACATGCCCCCTCTCCGCAATAACCCTCCACCCCCTGGCAGCCTGCAGCCCCCAGCGCACCTCAACCACCCCTTTTTCAGGGACCCCCACGACCCCCTGCTCCCCCAGGACCTCCGCCTGGCCGACCTTTCGATGCCAACCCGGGACCGCCACCCCCTGGAGGACCGCCACCCCCGCGATGGGCTCAGGGACCACCCCCGGGGAACAATGGCAGACTACCTCCCAGCGGCGGACCCCCTAACGGTGGACCTCCCGGTGGATGGGGCCTGGCAACGGATGCCTTCCCCCCACAGTGTGGCGGGGGAAACCACTACTATTACTACTACAACGCAGCGCCCCTGCCCCGCAACCCCAATCTGCAGGACAACATCCGCGATGTGCTGACATGCAAAGGCAAACTCGACATTCAAAAGCCCGGACCCTTCCACGGCCGCGACCCCCACAAATGGAGAATGTTCCTCACCCAGTGTCTTACCATGTTCCAAGCTAAGCCCCTCACTTTCCAGCTTGAGAGCTCACGTGTGGCCTTTGCCACCTCGTATCTACAGGGCATAGCCTTTGATCACTACACGGCGCTGCTCCAGTTCGACCCCAACAGCCCGGTACTGTCAAATTGGCAGGCCTTTGCCCAGGAGTTCTCCAGTAAGTTTGGAGTATTTGACACTGTAGCGGAGGCCAAGGAGAACCTCTTCAACCTCTGGATGCGCAACGACAAACGGTTCACCACCTTCATTGTGCGATTTGAGAAGGAGGCCTACAAAACTGGCTGGAACTACAACGCCCTCCGGTTTGCCCTTTGCCACGCCCTGCCTCAACGCATTAAGGACGTCCTCCACCTTGCCCCCAAGCAACCCAGTTACAATAGTTACAATGCCCTCGTCACCCAGATTGACCAGCGGTATTGGGAGGATCGCAGTGAGTACTCGGCACTCTGCGCGCCTTGGAACCCCTCTGGGAACTCCAACTGGCAAAATGGGGCTGCAGCATGCAACCGGACCACCGGCGCTGCACTGCCTCCCAACTCCGCCACTCGGCCGCTCATGGAACGAGGATCGGCCAACGTCAGTCGATCCCCGGGACCCTGCCCACAAATGCAACTCAATGCCGCCGATACGCAGGAAGCCCCAGACCCCAACCAGACCAACCGCGACTCACCTACAGACCCTCACAATGCCCTGGACTACGCTGACAACGAGGAGGCCCTGTGCGTGAATAGGTTCAGGAATCAGCTGTGGATCAACGTACCAGAGGAGACACAGGAGAAGCAACGGTGTGAGGGGGCATGCATCTTGTGCAGTGAGCAAGGTCACTTCATCAATGAGTGTCCTAAATGCCAGGTTGTGGGATGAGCCGTGTGGACCATCGACGGCAAAGACTGTGACTTCTGGTTTACAGAAAACGACCCAGCGGTTTAGATCACAAAGATGCACTAAATCGCGGACCAGACTTCAACGTCTTCTCCGCCCCGGCTACACACCTTTGCGCAATGGCTCTATCCCCGGACACCCCCTCGGCTCATCTCCCCTCCCAGTCCTCCCAAACTCTTCTCCTCCGCACCACCCTCCCACACACCTCTGCCCCGGTCAGTACCCTGGTTGACAGCGGCGCCACCGACAATTTCATCGACGAATCTCTGGCAATACTGGCCACTACCCCTCAGAAACTACCCCTCCCCATCCGCCTCACCCTCTTCAACGGCAGCTCCACCTCCACCGGTGACATCACCCACTACGTGCAGACCACCCTCACCTTCACCAATGGTCAGCGGCAAGACCTCCGGTTGCTCATGACCTGCCTGCACACCTCCGCCCCCCTTATCCACACCAGCTCCATCACTCTCGACAACGGTCTCCGGTTCCTGGTCCATCTCCTGGTCACACAACTCCTGGAGGTCACCCCCATTGTACTAGGACTACCTTGGCTATGCGACGTCAACCCCGACATCAACTGGAAGGACCTCACCATGAAGTTCCCCAGAACTGGTGCCTGTCTCGCCGCCATCAGCCTCCGCCTCCAACCCACTAGCAACCCCAGCGAGGCCGGAGCTACCGGCAATCCTACAGCGCCCCCAGACAACCCTGGTGAGCCCTCTTCCACTCGACACGTCCTGAGCACACCCCCGGTCTTTCCCCCCAACATTCCCTGCAACAAGTATAAAGGCCCACACTACCCCACCCCTCGCCCTTGGACGACCCTGGGCCCCGGTGACACGGATCAACCCTCCAAACCCCTCGACCTGGACACCCTCAATATCAAAATCATTGGCCTGGCCCCATTTGCCCGTATCCTCCAGGACGGCACCCCCACCTTCCAGCTTCATATCTCCCCAGCGCTCCCGGAAGAACACCTAGGCGCAGACACTACTGCTCCAGAACTAAAGACAGAGGAACAAATATTACACAAAGTAGTTCCTCCGGAGTATCATGAGTTCGCTGACGTGTTCTCCAAAGGAAGCGCCAAGGAGCTCCCCCCCCACCGGTCATATGACCACAAAATCGACCTTGAAGACAGCACTGTACCCCCCTTTGGCAAGATTTACAACATGTCAGAAATCGAGCTCCATGCATTGAAAGATTACCTCGATGACATGCTCGGTAAAGGGTTTATTTGACCCTTGATCTCCGCTGCCAGGGCTCTGGTCCTATTTGCAAAAAAGAAGGACGGCTCCCTACGTCTTTGCGTTGACTACTGGGGCCTCAACAAAGTCACAAAAAAGAACCGGTATCCACTCCCCCTCATTGGTAACCTTGTTGACCGCCCTTGTAGCGCCAAAGTCTACACCAAAATCGACCTCCGCTCCAGCTATAACAACGTCCGTATAGCCCCAGGACATGAATGGAAGACCACCTTTCGCACCTGCTATGGCCTCTTTGAGTATCTAGTGATGCCCTTTGGTATGACCAACTCCCCCGCCACCTTCCAGTACTTCATGAACGACATCTTCCACGACATGAACAACGTTTTTGTCATTGTGTACTTGGACGACATCCTCATCTACTCGAACTCACTAGAAGAACACCACAACCATGTCTGCCGTGTCCTCAAACGACTCTGGGAGTACCACCTACATGCCAAACCGGAGAAGTGCTTGTTCCACACCACCAAAGTTGAGTATCTTGGCATCATCGTCACCCCAGATGGCGTTCGCATGGACCCTGCCAAGGTGGAAGCCATCCTCAACTGGCCTCCACCCTGGAGCGTAAAAGAGGTGCAGTCCTTCCTTGGTTTTGCCAATTTCTACCGCCAGTTCATTGATAATTACTCCGGGATCACCAAACCCCTCAACTGGCTTACAAGGAAGGACACCCCGTGGAACTGGGACAGCCGGTGCCAGAGCGTATTCACCCTCCTCAAGAAGGCCTTCACCTCCGCCCCCATCCTCTGCCACTTTGACCCCTCTCTCCCCATTGTCCTCGAATGCAACGCCTCTGACTACGCCATCACTGGTATACTCTTGCAGAAGGACCCCAGCGGTGATGAGCTCTGGCCCATTGCTTTCTACACCCGCTCAATGATCCCTGTGGAGCTCAACTATGACATCTATGACAAGGAGCTCCTCGCCATCATCAAAGCCTTCAAGCAGTGGCGGGCCTACTTTGAGGGTGCCCTGCACCGCATCCAAGTCTACTCGGATCACAACAACCTGCAGTACTTCACCACAACCAAGCAACTCAGCCGCCGCCAAGCCCGCTGGTCCGAGATCCTTTCTAAGTACGACTTCATCATTCACTACCGCCCCAGCCGACTTGGTGCCAAGCCCGACGCCCTCACCCACACTGCTGGCACTGGAAGATATTTCCTTTGGAAAAAGTGTGAAAGAAACATGTTATACCATTTCTGAGGTGCAAATT
>JAGGAQ010000287.1:0-23957 GCA_017657225.1 Termitomyces sp. T69sscA | reverse complement strand
ACCCTGTCTAATACAACTTTGGATTTCCCTCTGCTAGTTGTGTGATTGAGCCGCAACTCCCGGAGGTCGCCCTTACACAAACAGGGAGTGTGGGAAGTTCCAGGGCTTTTCTAAAAAGGAAACAACCTCTGGAGATCTCCAGAGGTCTAGAGCAAGCTCCAGAGGTCCCAGGGAGTGGCGTAGGAGGTGGGTTAGGGTGTAGTGAGGTGTCAAAAACAGAAGTCAAATGGAAGTCCCCTGACATTAACAACATCCTCATTTACATTAAAATGATGGAAAAGAGCAATAACTTTACCCAAGCCAGAGAAGTGCAAGTTAAAGCAGACTCAGATCAAGTATCTGGAGCTGATCATTTTACACAAAGCAGCTGACTGAGATGGACTTTGTCAGGTTCCGCTGACCATGGGGGCTCAGTTCACTGGGCAAATACCTTATGTGGTGATCACCGTGTCCATGAACGCAGAGCACCAGTAGGGCGTGAGGTGTAGGAGGCTGAAGCGGAGCAGGAGAGGTGTGCTAGAGGGTGTCGGCAGTGCCAAATGAGTGGGCGAGTGCCGGGGTGGGTGGAGGACAAGTGCCGGGGGGTAGGCGCAAGTCCCAGGGATACAAGAGGGTGAAACGAGCAAGCACCTGTGCGTGAGTGAGTCCCAGGGTTTAAAGAGATGACAGGTGCAGGAACTTAGCGAGTCCCGGGGATGGAAATAGAGATGCGGAGATTAAGTGAGCCAAAAGGGGAAAGGGTCGAGATAAGATAAGAGGGAATGGAATGGAACAAGTCAAGAGGGGGGGCCGGAGACAGAAGAGACAAGAGAACTTAGAGTTGAGAGAGAGAGAGGAAGCAAGCAGAATGGAATTAGCGTAAGAGATGAGTAGAGATGATGCAAGGAGACAATACAAGGCGAGTACGATAAGAAATGAAGCAAAATGGAAATAAGGAGACCGGGACGCATGAGAAGATGAGACAGAGACAAAACACAACAAAATAATATGGAAGTTGTGGTAATATCAAGACTAGAGTACTACTTACTACTCTACGACTTATATACTATGCAGTAGGTGTGGCAGGTCGTGGCACCAGGGCTTGGGGTGAGACCCAGAGGCTGTGCAGGGCGGGGTGGGGATTGAAACATGTTGCGCAGCATGGAGGTCTTGCACTGGGAATGCAGAGACACATGGGGGTGGGGTGGTGAGGAAGGGAGCAGGAGTGGGGCATGGCATGCGGAGGTTGGGTTGGCAGTGATGCGTGATTGTGATGCGTGATAAGGGTCTTGGCATGGACTGGGGGTGATGGGTGTTGCCAGTGTCAGCGCTGATGTGGTGGCTATGGGCAGTGTGATAGCCAAGGCTGGCACTGATGTGGCGGTCACAGCAGTGATGGCCAAGGAGATGCCGCAAGTGGCGGTGGCTGGTGGCGGTGATGGGCAGTGATGGCCAAGGGCTGCTGAGGGGGTTGGCTGGGTAGCGTTCTGGGCCCGGGGCGGTTGTGGGGGTGGTTTTGAGAGGGTTGGAGTCCTGGGGGTTGGTAGCGGGTCGTGACAGACTTGGTGAAGGTGCTAAGTGTGGTGGAGTGGCCAGAGCCAAGGAACAAAAAGGAAGTGCAGGCCTTCTCCCATCATGCTTGCCTCCTATATTGACCTCACCACAAAGGACACTGCCTAAAACTGAAAGTCTTCACCTTTGATGCTTTCAAGTGTGCAGTCACCTCTGGGCCCATTTTCTTTTTTTCAGATGATGACTCCCCCTTCCATGTAGAGGCTGACAGCTCCAACTTTGCTATGAAAGCACTTCTGTTGCAACACTTCTGAGATAATGGGAAGTGGCATCTAGTGGCCTTCTATTCCAAAAGCTTGAATGCTGTAGAGTGCAACTATGAGGTCCACAACGAGAAAATGCTTGCAATCATTTGAGCCTTTGAAAAATAGTAGCACTTCTTGAAGGGGGCATAGCAAAGGTTTGAGGTCTGGATAGATCACAAAAACCTAGAGTACTTACCAACAGCCAAGAAGCCCAACCATCAACAGGCTTAATGGTCCTTTTACTTGGCCAACTTTGACTTTTCATTGCACTACAAGCCTGCCTGAAGCATGGGATAACTTGATGCTCTGTTACAGAGAGTGTCATCAAAGGAGATGAGAACAGCAATATTGTGCTCCTCTGGCCAGAGTTGCTTGCAATCCAAGCCATGGAAAGCTTGGCTATTCAGGGAGCAGATGACATCCTCCAGGACATTTGGCAAGGAAACCCAGCTATGGCTCTGAAGTTAGAACATGCCACTAGGGCCAAGTCAGTCAATGCAGACAAATAAGCCCTCTAGGAGAGGCTCCTGACCTTCCAGGACCATATCTATGTACTCAACATCTGGAATGTTGAGCAGCACCATGACTCCCACATTACTGGACACCTCAAATGGTGGAAAATGCTGGAGCTAGTGTCCTAGTACTACTGGTGGCCCCAAATGTTCCAATACATTAGATCCTACATCAGCACATGTGATTTTTTACCTCTGAACCAAGTTACAATGCTGCCTCCTCACTGGAGAACTTCATCTGCTACTAGTTCCTGCAGAACAATGTGGTATACAGTGGCTCAAAAAACTGTTCCTATGTTTTATACTTTTCAAAAGATGACATTGGCATGAAGGATTGGAAGTATTGAAAATTCTGATTAAATCCTGTAGAATATTATGGCATTGTAGCTACAAATTTCATCTTAGCTTATTTAATTTGAATCAGAACTGATGGAGTAATGGCCATTTTAAAATATTCCCTCATTGGGACAGTTTTTTGAGCATTTCCAATTTTGGTATTTAGTACTTTGTATGTCCTCTATTTGCCTTGATAACTGCTTGAATCCTTCTAGGCATGCTTTCTATCAGTCTTTGGCATACCTCTGCTGATATTCCATTCCACTCCTTTGCAACACTCTCCCACAATTCATGCACACCGTTAGGAGGTGTTTCATACTGCCTAAGCTGCTCCTTGAGGTACTCCCAGAGGTGTTCAATAGGGTTAAGATCAGGGAATTGGGCTGGCCACCAGAGAACATCAAAGTTGTTGTCATTAAACCACTTGTTAGCCCATTTGGAGTTGTGTTTGGAGTCATTGTTCTGTTGAAAGTAGTGGGCACCCTCCTCTATCTCTAACTTTTTGAAGCTTTAATTTGCTCTGTTATCTAAAATTTCACAGTACTGCTCTGCATTCATGATCTCCACCACCCTTACCAGCTTTCCTACCCCATTTCAACACATAAAGCCCCATACCATGAGATTATTCCCTCCTCCATATTTCACAGTGGTTCAGTTTGAAATGCCTTCTCCTTGTAGCTTCCACACATACTGCTTTCCATCTGACCCAATCCTGTCAATCTTTGTCTTATTTGTCTACAATACTCTTTTTCAGTCCTCCACAGTCCAGTTCTGATGCTCTTGAGCCCATTTAAGTCATAGTTGCCAAGGTCTAGCTTTAAGCATAGGAACTTTCCTCTTGGTAGCAGACTAATACCCCTCCTCCTTCAGCACATTCCAGACAGTTTGAAGAGAGACAAGGTTGGAAATGATGTTGCTAATAAAATTAGTGGTCTGAACAGCTATATCAAGTCTTCTAGTCGAGATTTGTCAAACAATAGCCTGTTTATTACATTGAGTAAGCTTAGCTGGACAGCCTCCAGGATGGTTTTCTTGTCTACCTCCAACTCTCTACCAATCCTCCCAATAGTAGACTTCCTTAGACCAGTTTTAGCCTCAATCTGATACAGAAAATACTCTTAAGCAAGGAGAGAAGCAACAATAGAGCATTGTGCAGGAGAAGTAGCTTTTATGATGGTGGTTTAAGGTCAAGATATGATTCAACCAAATTGAACCACTCCTAAATATGACCACACATAGTCATATGACTCTGTTGATATTTCCACATGCAATTTACTCTTTATTTCTGACTCAAATAGAGATCAACCTGCAATGTTGAAGATGTTCAAAAAATTGTCCCAATGAGTGAATATTTTAAAATGGCCATTACTCCATCAGTTTTGATAAGATGCAATTTGTAGCTATGATGTCATAGTATTTTACACAATTAAACTGAAATTTTAAATACTTCCAATCCTTCATGCCAATGTCATCTTTCAAAAGGTATAAAACATTGGGACAGTTTTTTGAGCCACTATAGCCTCAGTGAACTTCATTGTGGTCCAGACACTTTGCAATGGAAACCTCCAGGAGTTGCAGCTTAATCACACAACTAGCAGAGGGGAATCCAAAGTTATATTAGGAATGATAATCAATGGTACAATGGTAAGTAATCACCTAGCAGAGAGGAATCCAAAGAGAACAAGTCTGAGGATCCCTGCTGCTTGATGTAGTGCATTAGTGGGCAGCAGCAGAGGCATGAAAACAACTGTACAGGTGACCAGAGCTAACCTTAACCTTGGATAATGCCCAAAAGGGAAGTGCCAAAAGTTCTGGAGGTTTCTCAAAAAGGAAATGACCTTTGAAGACCTCTGGAAATCTCTGGAGGTTGAGACCGAGTCCTTGGGGTTCCATGAAGCAGCACAGGACATGGGCTGGAAGGTAGGGAAGTGCCCCAAGGGGAAGTCAGTGTAGACCAAAAATGGAAGTCCCCTGACATAGACCAGAGAATGGGTCTTGATTTCTCCCTGTTTATTCAAGTCATCTACAGCCAGCTTTTGAAGTCCTTGATGTACACTAAGTCTGTAAAAGAAGCCAGGTGTTTGCATATATTGCTTTGTAAAGATCTCAGCTTGAGCTTCACAATTAATGGCTATTTGGTGAAGAAGCTTCATCATTGTGTGACCAAAATCATTGTTGAACTTCTGAGAGAGATGACCAGAGTTGCTTGCTCCTATTATATCCATCAAACATGACACTGGCTGAAAAAGATCAAAAACCATTACAGCCTCTTCTAAAGCAAGATTTGTTGGATGCTATAGCTCAAACCTGCACCAATCAAAGTTTCACTGACTCCATCAGAAATGATGGCCTCAGGCTTGAAAAGATCAGGAGTAGCAGTGGTAGCATGAGCAGCTTACCATGGTACAATCATAGCCTAGTTTTTACTTGATATGTTCTGCAGAGGTGTCATATTGAAAGAACAACAAAACTTTGAAATGATTCTAATAACAGCTTCAGTGACAGAAATAGAAGACACTTAGGTACCTTTTACTTTACATGGAGAGTCATCTTCTTGCATTAAATACCAGACTCAAAGACTGTTGCCTTGAACTTTTCACCCCAAGAGCTCCATCTCTTGACATCAGAGTAGACCTTGTGAGTGAATGAAACATACCTCTCAATAGCCAAGCCAATAGGCAAATGGAGCCGGCCAAGCATCAATGCAATGGCTCTGATTATTTTTATTTATTAGGTAAGAATCCCCTTTTCAAACCTTCATCTTGGAATTCAGGACATTTTCTGCTTCGACCTCGAGTTCACCTGCCTTTTTTATGCGTAGCCCCAATCGCCGCCAGAAAAATGGGGTCCTAGAAGTCTATACTGATTACTCTGCACTAGTGCGTCCGGATCGACATCAACGTTATGGACAAAGCCACTGTCAATAGCCTTGACGCGGTCGCTCATGCCTTCGTCTTAATTGACATAGGTATCCGCTCCGTAGCCGGCGCTGACAACTCGGATGCGCATCAGCATTGATTTATTGACTCCAACGCCTGTGCCCTACACTTCTGCCACAAGTGCTTCAATACAAGATGGCACAGTTCATTCAGTTTCGGTCCCTTGATCTCTACAGAGTCACAATCCGATACTGTCTGCACACCACTTGTGCGCACCCACCCCCCTGAGCCGGATCAACGTACCCCCGAACTGCAGATGCACCAAAGTTGTTGGCCCGCGGCATTCGTTCGAGGAACGCTTTCATGTTCTCGCAGTTGTCCGTCTCTGTCATGTAAAACGTGGCGTGCCGCAGGATGCTTCGATGACTACGTCCGCGCCTACAGCACCGCCGCCCGCCCGCACCCGCTGCCGCATCCACAGCCCCCACGACGCGCGACCCCGCCGTCTTCCCGCTTCACGCCGACCAAAGTCGACTCGGACACCTTCCACACACTCACCGCCATGCCCCTCTACCGCTTCTTCAGCCTCGAGGTGCGCCCACCCACTCACTCACCCGCAGGAACTCCGCGCATACGCCTACCTCGGCGGCAACAAACACGCGCCCACGCCGATCGACCTCATCCCGTTCGTCATAGACTCCGCGCCGCCCGCGCCTCCCGCGCACACCGCCGCCGCTGCCGCCTCTGGTACCGCGGACGCGCAATGCACCAACCACCTCCTCACCATATCCGCACAGCCTCAATACTCACAACACAGCTTCTCGAGGTCCGTCTGCGTGCCCTAACTCCTCTTCACCCCGCCTGCGTGACGAAGCTTGAAACCCCAGAGCTCCGCAGGCGCAGGCTGCGACGTCTCCTCTGCTGAGATATTCGCGCGCGCATCTGCACCTGCGCACCCGCACCCGCCACGCATCATGGGCCGCCAAAGACGACCCTTGGGGCCGCGGTAGACGTGCTGCTGCGCTTGGGTTAACGTTGATTGTCAGATTGGGTTGGGTCGCTTGTATATACGTGTATGATCTTCGTGATTGCTATCGCTATTGCTGTTGCTGCTTGCGATACTTGGACGTTGGTTGATTCAAGCGTCGTATCTGTCGATTGATTTTTTCGTATGTATGTGTACGATACCGCACCCGTGATTGGTTTTGATTGCGAGAAATTACTAATCATAAATCATCCATTGAGATCCATTCTCAGTATCGCGGACAAGTCGAGTGTACATATATGTACAGGATAACGTTCGTCCTTGAGAAGAATCCAATGACTAGATCCACAGCAACTAGAGAGGACTGGAGAGACCGATCCCGCTTGATCCTCTCTGAGTCTTTTCATAAAATGCATCAATTGAACCCAATTCATAAAAACACGAAATAGCTCAGAGAGAAATGACTCAGTGAGTGGACACACCCGGAATTGAACCGGGCACCGCCCGCAAGCGCACCTAAATGCTAAGCGGGCGTGATAACCAACTACACCATGTGCCCATGTTCTAAGTGTTCAAATGTATGAAGTCAGAACCAAGTTTTTACGCCACCAATGAAGGAAACTAAGCTAAAGTTGCGGCAAACAGTCACGTGGGAACCTAGAGAGGAGGCGGCGGTGGAACCGTTTGCACTTGCGGAACTTCCACTTCGACCGCCTCCCTCTAGGTAAGGATCACCTCTCTCTATTGGCGGGACTTCCACTGACGAACGGAGGAATAGTCTGTCGTTTGCTGCAACGAAGTACGTACATAGAATATAATTTTCACTCCAATCCACCGCCGACTACGGCCGACTGGTCAGAGTCAGCAAGGCCATTGCCAAATCCTCCCGCTTCTGAACTATCGAACGAGAGATCACTCGAGACACTCAGAGACCACCCAGAACTATTCAAGATCGTCACTCCCTTGAACGTTGAGCGGCTCGAGCAACTGCTCGAACATCACCCAAACCAACCTTTCGTTAAATCAGTCATATTAAGCCTCAGGAACGGGTTCTGGCCTTTCGCCGACACGCACCCGGATGTGTACCCCTCAATCTGCGACATGTCTTCGAATACCCCAGAAAACCCTGCAGAGGCAGATTTTTTGAGGCGACAAAGAGACATAGAAATTGAGAAGGGCCGTTTCTCCAAAAGCTTTGGAAAACACCTCTTCCCTTCAATGACAAGCTCACCCATTTATGCCGTACCAAAACCCCATTCCGATGAGTTCAGACTTGTCACAGACCTCACGGCAGGACAATATTCCTTGAACTCAATGATCTCACACAATGATATTGCTGGCTTCCCACTTGACAATATGAAACATTTAGGCGATCTTCTCTTGCGAATCCGAGAATTCTCAGACCGAAAACTACTTCTGTGGAAGTCCGACGTAGCAGAAGCCTACCGCCTTATCCCGATGCACAAACTATGGCAACTCAAACAGATTGTTACGATCGATGGACAACGTCATGTGGACCGTTGCAACTGCTTCGGAGGGCGAGCGTCACTTAACTGCTGGGGCTCAGTAAACTGTCTGGTAACCTGGATAGCGAAGCATGTTTGCAACATCCCTTCCCCGTTTGTTTTCAACGATGACTCGTTTGGCATTGGCGACGAAGGCGACATGACGTTTTATTGGCCGTACAACTGCGAAATGCCTGCAAACCAAGTGAAGCTCCTAAACCTCTGGGACGAACTCGGTATCCCTCACAAACAAAAGAAGCAAGTGTACGGTACCTCACTAGTCATAATCGGCATACTCGTTGACCCCAACAACATGACTATGACCCTTCCCAATGATGCCAAATCTGCCCTGATCGCAGAAATGCGTCGGTTTGCAGAATCACCAAGAGGGAAATCGAAATATTTCACTAAGCGTGCATGGCAGCGACTTGCAGGTTGGGTAAACTGGGGCTTAAACGTGTATCCGCTCTTAGCACCTTCACTATCGAATGTCTACGCTAAAATCAATGCAATCGGCGACTACCCGCATGCGAGGATTTGGGCGAACAATGCCATCAAGGCCGACCTATTGTGGGGTGCCAATCACATGGAGACTTCCTCTGGCGTGCACATCCTCGAGTCCACTGCATGGGACGAAGCCAACGCAGATGTCATCATCGAGTCCGATGCGTGCTTGTCCGGGATGGGATTTTGGATTCCCCTCACACGCTGAGGCTTTTACTCTCCAGTCCCAGACGACACCCCTCAAGATCGAATTTTTCTCTTTGAGGCCCTTGCCGTCGCTTCAGCATTTGATATGGCGGTGGGAGAAGCTGGTTACCCACTGAAGGTAATTATATACACCAACAATATGAACACAGTCAACATGTTCAACACCCTACATGCATTGCCCCTATACAATGACATTCTCAAACATGCAGTTGACACAATCCTGTCGGGAAGGCACAAGCTGAAGGTGAGGTACATCCCTGGAGAACAGAATCAGGTAGCAGACCTCATTTCCCGTGGGTCCTTTGACGAGGCCCGGCGACTTTTTCCTTCCCTCAGCATCGACACCTTTCAACCCCCTCGGTCAGCGCTGGGGGCAGCAAAAAAATGATCAACTCTCCGGTAAAGGCCAGGCAACCTGTTAGGTTACCATGGTCTCATGAGAGACTCGTTAGAGAACGGTCTCTGGCACTAGGCACATCAATCGACTCCAGCACCTTTCAATCCTACGGCTCGGCTCTGAATTCCTACCTCAACTTCGTCCAGCTGCACAACATGGACGTCAAACCGACTGAGGACACCCTATCTTTCTACATTGTTTACATGTGCCACCACATTGAGCCTTGCTCTGTGAGAACTTACCTCTCTGGCATCTGCAACCAACTGGAGTTCTACTTCCCCGACATTCGAACCATACGAAACTCAAAGCTGGTAAGGTCGACGCTATCAGGTTGTATGAAACTAAACTCGAAAAATACCACTCGAAAACTACCTCTGACAAGAGACCACCTCATCAAAGTCATCGATTCCTATGCCTCTTCCTCTGACCACGATGACAGACTTTTTGTCGCCCAGCTGACCACGGGTTTCTATGGTCTGCTGCGGCTAGGTGAACTGACTGTCCCGGACAACGAGAGCCTGAGAGACAGCCGTAAAATCACAAACATCTTGTCTGTGAACGTGCTCAACGACTCTTTTAACTTCCAGCTACCGACACATAAGGCCGACGCATTCTTTGAAGGCAACAAAATCGTCATACATGGCACAAAACACAAATCCGACCCACTTTGTCATTTCAAGTCCTACCTCGACTGCCGAGCACGACGCTTCCCACTCAGGAGAGAGCTTTGGCTCAAGAAAGATGGAACACACCCAACTAGGTCGTTCTTCATTAACCGCCTCCGCAGGTTCTTCCCAACGTCCATTGCAGGACAATCGATGCGTGCAGGAGGGGCTACTTTTCTGGCAGAGGCCGGGGTTGCCCCTCACCTTATCCAAGCAGCAGGCAGGTGGTCCTCCGACGCCTTTCAGAGATACGTCCGGAAGAACCCAATATTAGTTCACGCGCTTGCGCTCAGGAGGGGAGCACTTGACATTACCTATTGACGCCTACTTTCCTCGGCGCCTACCAGTCACTGCAGTTTCTGATTTCCTTTTCCCTTCGCGCCGGGCCCTACCTCATATGTCATCACCCGGACGCTGGTATGACTTTTGACTGTTTTGTATTTTTTCTTTTTTTCTCGAATACCTTTCTTCTTTTGTTACTGTGACCGAGCTACGTCTTTCCCAAACGGACATCCTATTTCATATTTCTCTCACTGAGCTACGTCTTTCCCAAACGGACATCCTATTTCGTGTTTTCTCTTGAACACCTCTTGTCATCACTTTGACTGTTTGACTACCCTACTTTTTTCCCCAACGGACGTCCTTTCTTGCGAGGATTCCAAAAAAAAAAAAAAAAATTTATCCACTCGCCACAAACACGATCGCTCTGCTCAACAAATACCATATAGCCGCGGCGGTGGCTAATATATCAAACCGGGCGTGGGACAGGCTGATAGCAGCCCTCCTGAAAGCCAGCCCGGAGCTTTATCCGGTAAAATCAAAGAGGTTAGATAACCGGTCTGGTTTCAGTCATTGGGCACCAGGAGTTAGCGAGGCCGCAGATATTCAGAGACCTATCAAGTCCATACTCTTGTTTGGCCCTTACTCTGAGTCGATAACATGCAGTCTCGTCCTGTATTTCCTCCAGAAATTCTCGACATCATTCTTGAGTAGATTTCCTATCCCACCCATCCTGAAGTAGCAGACACCGATGCTGAGGAATCAGACACCGATGTTGCAGAATTAGACCAGGATACTGAAGAATTAGATCTGGATGCTGCAGGATTAGACCCGGATGATGCAGAATCAATCTCGGATGCCGAAGAATTAGACCCCAATGCTGAAGAATCCGACTCCGAGTCCACATCCACACTCCTCAATTGCAGTCTGGTGTGCTCTTCATTTCGGTACAGAGTACAAAAGCGGCTCTTCAACGATGTTTTTCTCCATTTTCCTTCATCATTCATAGGACAACGTATTCTCATGAAGGTCCTATTGTCGAGCGCTCGACTGCGCGCATTTATTGTTAAATTGCATCTCATGATAGACCAGAGCATAGATAACACTCAATTGGAGTTCAATCTCACCTTCCCAAACTTGACTGATCTCAAGATCAACGGAGGTCCTGCATTTCCGTCTAATTGCAATTTCGCAGAGGTACCTTGGAGCAGTCTTTGTACTTTGATGGGATCCAGTCTCCATACATTGGCAGTTCGTATTATCAAAAAATTTCCTCTCTCCGCACTTGGCAAATGTAGCCAACTCGAGGGACTTTCAACTGATCGTGTCGACTACAACGACAAAGACTTTCCTCTCTCAACGTCGCCAGTACCTCAAATTTACCTCAGAACTATCCGTTCTTTCGATGATACCTTCCACAAACTTGTCATGGCACTTGTCAATCCTTCATTCCCGTTGTCTGCTGGACTGCAGATACTGAGCCTCTTTGTATCCAATCGAGCGACTGCTGCTGCATTGAAAGTTATTTCTGATGAAGCTGGCGCATACCTCGACGATCTGGAATTATGTTTTAAAAGTGGTATGTATCTTTCTCATGGCTCGAGACTAGATGCATTTACTGACTCGGGATAAATTGAGACTTTAAAATACCACTAGATGACTTCAACCTCCCAAATCCTGCCATCTTGCGACATGTCAGCGTTAACTTCAGGATGGACATCATACCAAAAATAGTCTCGTTCCTCTTGCAGATACCAGAAGTAAACAAACTCTCTAGCATCCTCATTCACAATAGTACATCTTGGAGTGGTTCGATCCCTGCCCATGATACTGAGGATTCTTCCTGGCAACAGCTCGATGAGGTGTTGACAAGGGAGCGCCATGCAGTGCATTTTCAACAACTGGAGATAGAAGAGGCGTTTGGATTCCTGTTTGCCAGAGTGGATGAAATGAAAGCCAGAGTTTCAAGGCTACTACCACGCTTGACTAGATCCAATCGTGTTCTGTGTCGTAGTACCTGCCCCAGCTCACACGTGTAAGGGCCCGTGTTGAATGCGTTGAACACTTTCCAAGTTCTTCTCACCTACACCAACAACAATTCGTTGCAACCTCAACAAGATTTCCCATCTTTGCTCAGTTTCCATTCTGTATGCCCTGTGCCATCCCGCTCTGCTCTATGAAGTGCATAATTTCCTGGCCACAAGGTACAGCTTTCCATGACGTGCTGTAATATATGGGCATACTGCTGCCGTAACGCATTTTGTTACTTGACGTATTGTCAAGACTTGTATATTTATACTTAGTATACTTGAACTTCTACTGTGTGTGTGAACTTTTTTTTTCCTATTCAGAGGATCATTACTGTTATTACCCCTTCAGGGTTAGCTTATCTTGCCTGCTGGTTTACCACACCATTTCACAGTATTCACTGCTGGCACCAGAACCTGTTTCCACTTGGAAAAGCAGCAAAGAAAAGTGTCATATCATTTCTTTGGCAACTTTTTGCTCAAGAAAAAGGCATTTTTCATTGTCTCAACCTTTTTCCATCAGAAATATGTACACCAAAAATGGCATGACACATTTCTTTGCTACTTTTTCTGGCAAAAACAGGTTTTTGTGTCAGCAGTGATTGTGTGGTGTCCACCCTGAGGAAATGTGTCAAGCACACTCCTGGTCTAGAGTAGTGTGGGAGTCCATGTTATCAATCCAGGCAGTGTGAAGGTCCAGGGGATGTGGGGTCACATATATTCACTAGAACCTCAGCTTGCCAGATCCATCCCTCTGGCAAGTCGCCTTCATTTTCCAGCATTCCTTTCCATGTTTCTTTGACCAGCTTTTGAGTGACGTGTTTTCTCTTGCAGCTAATATGCTTAGCTAGTAATTTGTCCAGTGTCAGTCTCATTTCTAGCCTTTTCTTTATCCTATTTCTTATCTCTTCTTCAGTCAGGGCATAGTCCTTGTTACCTCCATTGTGTATGACTCACTTACACCTGATGTCCCATATTGTTGTTACTGCCTCAAAGAGCAGTAGCCTATATCAGTGTGATTTTTGTTTCTTGGATTTACCTTGCTGGGATCAAAGTTGGATGGACCCATACTCTAGTATGGTCCCAAAGTCAGGTTTGTACCACTCCATCCCTTTCATATTCCTACTGTGTTCCAGAATCCTTCTTAGCCTGGGGCCATATGTTGGAGTAGTATGTGTTCCATAGACTCTTTGCAGTTGCATACTGGGCATGTGTTCCTGTCTTCGTAGCCTAGTATGTTTCTCCAGTAGTTTACTACTTGATATATTCTGTGTATATTCCTCCATAGGAACTCATTGACAGTTCTCATGAAGTCAGGCTGGTAGATCACCTTCTAGATTCTATCATGTTAGGAAATGAGACAGAGAACCCAGTGAAAGAGGCAGAGCATGCAGTGTTACAAGTGCTGAGAAGTGTGTATTTACTACAGGATCTGTCTATCAGTTGATGTAATAAAGTTCAAACTCCATTCAGCAATTTCCACCATCACATGAGCTCATTATTCCAATATTTGTCAGTAATTCCTCTGCACATAGAATATCTGGTGGGAACTGAGCCTTATACTTTGTCTTGAATTTTGCATCCAATTTCTACAACCTTTCTATCATTGCCAACTTCTTGATTCTTGCCTGAATCATCCCAATGACTACCAGCAACCTGTCATCTTCATTCCCCTGACACCTATGCTTTGCAAAGAATGCCTTTAACTCAAAATGAACCAGCTTCCAAAGCTTTCTAACTTCTTCCTATCCCTTTTGATTCATTCCCTCTCTTCTTTTTCTGCTGCTCTATCCCTTCATTGCTTCTCACTAGACATCACTTGCTTTTTTTTATGCAACTGTGATGACACCATGGAATTCAGCAAGTTAAACTCAGTCTTAGTATTAATTGCTGTTCTTTGTGCTGTATCAATAACAATTGAATTCTTCTCAAAAAGTTCAGGCCCAATCTCAAATCACAGTACAAGTTCAGGCAAACCACAAAAACTTGAGGGCATGACTTTCATTCTGCACATAACAATACAATTACAAGCTTTCCATACTTCTTTAGCCTAACTCTCCCCCCTCCTCTTTCTCTACTGAGAGCACCCAAAACTTCCAATGCCTTGTTCAATTCCTGTGTTGTCAACCTAAGTCATCCATGAGTGTTATAAAAAATCAATGCTGGAGAACAACAAGCACCTTTTTGACCTTTCTTGGAGAAATGGATGGCACCAAAACTAAACACAAGTAAGTGAGATGGCATAAAATGATATACTCAAATCCAGCCTCACTGCTATCCTCCTCTTCTAACAAACCCCCAAAGACTACTACCACCATCACCATGTGACCTCCTCCTGTTTTCTTAACCAAGCCCTGTTTCTTCTCCTATTCTGCCTCAGCCTTCTTCACAAACTTGAGTGTTCATTTTCATAGCCCATAGTGGGCCAGCATCAAAGGCTTCTTGCCATCCAGACAAGTGGCAGTCTGATGTCCTGCATATAGTTTCCTGCATTGAAAGCAACCCTCATGGCCATTTAATATCTGCCTCTCCTCAGTGGTGAGTGGATAGACAATACCTTGTTTACTATTTCCTTCTTCTTGACTTCCCAACCCTTTACTTTTTTCCCTCAAGAAATTTCACTCACCTGTCTTTTCAGTGTTTGTAAAATTTTCAAGGCTAATGGAATGGGTGATATATTTGCTGATTTGAACATTTTGCGCTGTAATAACTGAGTCAATGTTCAAAACCATCCTAAGCTATGCCTGAAACTCCTTCATGTCATCAGCTACAATGGAATGGGTGATATATTTGCTGATTTGAACCTTTTGCGCTGTAATAACTGAGTCAATGTTCAAAACCATCCTAAGCTATGCCTGAAACTCCTTCATGTCATCATAACATCTGTCCTTATTCTCTAAGGTATACCAGTGCCAAACATTATTATGACAGTGCAATAGAAGATGATCTTGCATCTGATCTGCCATAATTGTCAGGGGACTTCCAGTCAACTTCCATTTTTGACACTTCACTACATTTCACCCACCTCCTATGCCACTCCCTGGGACCCCTGGGGCTTGTTCTAGACCCCTGGAGATTGCCAGAGGTTATTTCCTTTTTAAGAAACTCCCGGAACTTCCTGCACTCCCTGTTTGAGCATTATTCAAGATTCAGGTTAGCTCTGGTCACCTGTACAGCTGTTCTCATGCCTCCACTGCTTGCTGATGTGCCACACCAAGCAGCGGGAATCCTTAGACTTGTTCTCTTTGGATTTTACTCTGCTAGGTGATTAGTTACCATTGTATTGTTGATTGTTGTGCCTAATATAGCTTTGGATTTCCCTCTGCTAGTTGTGTGATTGAGCCACAGCTCCCAGGGGTTGCCCTTACAATAATATGAAATCATGTGTTCCCTGCCAAGATGTCATTTGCTTCCCTCAGATTGCTGGCCCAATCTAAGAATTTTTCCTCCTCTGCCTGCTTCCTCAGTAAGGTCTGCACCACTTTTCATTGCCAGTTGGTCACCAGTACCACTCCTCAGCCTTGTCATGAAAACTAAAAACATCAATCCCCTCAACTTTCTCTCATTTTCCCTGATCCAAGCCGTAACTTCAGGTGTGTCAATGTCAAACATAACCTTCTCAACCTGCTTCAACTGTCACAACCCGCTACTGACCTCCAGCACTTAGCCCCAGCTCTGGGACTCCAACCTCTCCAAACTGACCTCCACGACCATCCCAGGCCCAGACTGCTACCTGACCAGCCACTTCAGCAGCCCCCAACCATCACTGCCCATCACCACCACCAGCCACTGCCACCCCTGGCATCTCTCCGGCCATCACCATCTACAACTGCCACATCAGCTCTGGCCCCAGCTATCACCAGCGCTTCTCCAACTACAGCCGCCACATCAGTGCTGGCACTAGCAATCTCTAGCACTCCCCTCAGCCTATGCCAAGGTCCCCCATCATGCATCATGACCACGCATCACCGCTGATCCAACCTCCACATGCCATGCTCCACTTCTGCTTGCCTCCTCGCCTCATCACTATTCCATGCCTCCACACTCTCAAAGCAAGACCTTCCTTTGAAGAGTTTCCTTTGTGCTGCATGACATGCATCAAACCCCGCCACCGCCTTGCACAATCTCCAGGCTTTACTTTGAGCCCTGGCACCGCAACTTGTCACCAGGACCTGGACCCAAACCCTGGAGCCTACATACTGTACAGTATATAAGTCATAGAGTAGCAACTAGCACTTGAGTCTTGATATTGCCATACCTCTTGTCTCTAGTTTTGTGTTTTGTCTCTGTTTCTTTGGTCTTGCATGCCTTGTTTTCCATTTTCTGACTTATCTCCTTTTTGTATTGTACTCGCCTTGTATTGTCTCATTTCCACTCATCTTACTCATCTTCTATTCTCAATCTATCTCTGCTTCACCTGTCTTCCTTTGCTTCAAGTCTCTAAGTCTTGTCTCTACTCTCTTGTCTCTTGCCTTCATCTCAACTCATTCCATTTCCTCTTCTTCTATCTTATCTTGACTCTTTCCTCTTTTGGCTCACTTGGATTTCCGTGCCTTCCACCTTTGATCCTGGGACTCTCTAAGTCCCCTTACTTGCCCTGGCTATCTACTCACCAGCCCCAGGACTCACTTGTGCACCAGCGCTCGCTTCCACCCTTCCTCTTGCATCCCTAAGACTTGTGCCTACCCCAGCACTTGTCTTCCACCCCTCTTTCCCCTCCCTGGCACTCATATTCCTGCCCCAGCATGACTGATGATCCTTTGCTCAACCGCTGCTTGCATTCCTGGCCCTGCCCCGGTCTCTTATGCCCCATGCTCTCAACAGTACCGCTGCATTTATAGACATCATGCATGCCACATAAGGATTTGCCCAGTGGACTGAGCCCCTGTGGTCAGTGGAACCTGACATCAACTTCTCTACCCCCTTTATGACTGAAAGATCTTCTACACAAATATTTGAATTCTTCCAGTTGTTGTGGACCAATTATTCCCCTTCCAATCACCAGAACATGGCTAGCTGATGCCTTGATAACTTCTGCTGTATACCCACCAAGATTTTGAGTTGGCATTGTTGTTATATGTGGTCGTATCAACAGGTTATCATCTGACAAGGGAGAGGTACTACTTGGCATAGGTGAAGCTGGTACTGAACACTCTAGGGGTGACAATCCCCTGACAGGCAAGATAGAACAAGAACGCAAACAGGACTTGGAACAAGAGCGAGACCAAGAACAAGAAGCAAGATTCAGTTTTTGAGAACGAGTACAAGCCAGATTGGCAAGAGCAGAAATGTCACAAATGAAAGGTTGTGAAAAGCAGGCCATGGCATGTTGAGGAGGAGATTGCGGTACGCATGCACGGTCATGAGACCGGCATATTGTAGGTGGAGAAAAAGGAGGGAAAAGAGAGGGAAAACTATACAGTATCAATCAGATACAGATCAGAATGGAGTAGCCACAACTTCAGTTGTCTTACCTACCAACTGAGGTATGTGAGCCAACTCTAATACAATACCATGGAACTGACAAATACATACTATAGTTATCTGATCAACATGGCAGCCTCTATATATCCTCCCCCACCCCTTCATAATCCTTCCCTTTGAGCTTGACAGATGTCATGCAGAGGCAGTCAGATCCTAGCAGAAAATCCTGCCCCTCTGCATTTCAACTTGGCCAAGAATTGCTCTTTACATCTGTTTGATCTCCGCTCCTTGGACTAATCACAATTGCCACTATTGCTCCACTTACTTCCAGCCTTGTTGTAAGCAGTACAAATTACAACTTTATGTTGAATGGAGATAGAGTGGGCAAGGAGTGCACATCTATGGACACTAGTAGTTCCAGGACCATGTGTGACCATGATCATTGCTGGTACAATTCTTTTTCCTCAAAAAAGAAAACAAGTCCTGCCATTGCCAATGCACGAGTTTATAATGAAGTCTTGTCAGATACAATGTACTCAGTCCTTGTATCACAACAACTCTGTATTTGATATACCTGTTAAATACAATGTACTACATACTAGTTAGTATGAGTGTGATATAATAATGGAACCCAAGACATACCTCAGTCCTTGTATCACAAGGACTGAGGTTTTCCCAGGTTCCAGTTCCAATCCATATCCCCTAACTGTACAGTCCTCTCTTTTCCCTCTGTGGTGGCAGTGTCGGTCACATGCATGGGTGCGTACCGCAATCCCTTGTTCCTGACAAGTCTATGAACAACAGAAAGTGTCCTTTTCTAAAATAAAAGCTGATCAATGAACAGATGTTTGATTTCTCTGACCTTTGCCTCCCACTGGCAAGAACATGTTCTGGTCCAGAGATAGATAGTAATTAGTAGAAATGATCTAATGCTACATGCAAGGGGGGAAGAAAATTTAAATAGAACATATCACGTCGATTTTTTCTAAGGACCCTCTTGAGTGACCTACCTACCTACCTGCTTACTAATATTCCAAATAGGGTAATCAGATCACTGGCCAGTTCCAAACTGGGCCTCTCATCATTCTTGTCGTCGTCTTCCACCGCCATGTTTGCTACCCTCTCAAGCTTTGCACACCCACCCATTCACTCTCTGCTCTAGGCTTATGCAGTGTAGATGGTACTTGATTGAGCAGGTGAGTGAGGTCATTTTTAGAATAGATAATACGAGGTTTTACCCACTGAGTCTCACATGAGTTGTGTTTACACTGGATAGCTCTATTCCTCTCAATTTTGGAGACCACAAAGCCGCAAACACACCCTGACAATAGAGACATCAAGTCTTGTGTCTTCCACTTTCATCCAATATGTGTCCTGGGCCCATCATGATCAAATCTGTTACTCATGTTAGTAATCAAGTTTGGAGACAAGGACATTGATTCCTGTGGTTTAGGAGCTGTACCTCCACACACAGGTGGTGATTGATGGATGACATGGTCATCTATGTAAGCAACCCTGAAAATCCAACTTTGTATGGCAGGCTTTTAGCAAACAACTTCCATTTTTGGATAGATACCATCACCCTCCAAAAAAAAATTAACAAGGCAAGGCCTCGACCTACCTACCCAACCTGATATGACATATTGTGCATGTGACTCCCAAAAAAGGGAATGTGTCCAGTGAGTATCTTGATGACAATGGTCAACGATGGTTCATAAGTTTCTAAGGCGAAAAATGTCACCGACTTCACTGTTATTATTTCTCGGATGGATATGGATGGATGGATGGATGGATGGATGGATGGATGGATGGATAGTAGAGTGATGGTGCGCCACTTCGTCCGTTGCATGAGAGGTTGGTCTCGGTTGGTCATGTTCGGTGGAGCCGGCCCGTCGGCACGGCGGTCCCAGTCCACAATTGTTTCACACGTACTGTACAGCATCCTCCTAGTACACTTGACGAATTTACAGCTTGATTGATCAGCATGTCCGTCTCCAACGATGAATGGAACAGACTTATTAGCGTGAGGATAAGGGAGGTTCAAGCCTGTCCAGCTTTTGTCCCGATGACCCCTCCATTACTTTCCGGCCACATTATCGCACTCACCATCGATCACACGCTCCTCAAACCTGACGCCACATCTGCTCAGATAGAGTCTTTGTGTGATGACGCACTGAAGTACAAATTCAAAGTAAGCCTCGATTCGTAATCTTGATAGTAGCTCAGCTCTCATAGTCCTGCTGTATCAATGGTTGTTACGTCGCGCAAGTTGCCAAGCGTCTCAAAGGTTCCTCGACTATCCCATGCTGTGTGGTGGGCTTTCCTTTGGGTGCGGGGACGGCCAAATCAAAAGCTTTGTCCGGTGATACCACTAAACTTTAAATTTGTTATTCTAAATCCGTCTCGTTGGCCAGCGAAACCCGAGTCGCAATCGAGGATGGTGCTCAAGAGATCGATATGGTTCTCAACATCGGTGCCTTGAAGTCTGGTAACTATGCGCTTTTATATGACGATATCGCTGCGGTGGTCAACGCTGCGGCTGGTCATCCTGTGAAAGTCATCCTGGAGACAGCGCTGTTGAAAGACGAGGAAAAGATCGCGGCATCCTTCATCGCAGCAGAAGCAGGGGCCGCTTTTGTTAAAACGTCTACGGGTTTCTCAGGAGGTGGTGCGTCCGTTGCAGATGTAGCGTTGATGAAGAAAACGGTGCAATACAAAGGGAACGTTCAAGTGAAAGCGTCCGCAGGTATCAGAAGCCTGAAAGCATGTTTGGAAATGCTCGAGGCAGGTGCCGACCGAATTGGAACGTAAGAAGTTATCGTTTAGTCTGTATCGAATGACGTATATAATAATGTCGAACAGCTCATCTGGCGTCGCTATAATGGAAAATGCTGAAATGATTGCTACTGAATACAGGTGTCAAATTTGTTTTATCAGCGCTACTATGCACTGAATTCACGGTCTTCCAGCTGATGACATGGTCAAACGATACCGCCCTTGTCTGTGTCAGACAAGGCGTCATAGATAGGACACAAATTGTGCCAGGCAGCTGAGATAACACGTGAAGTTTCGTTGTTAAGATGGCAAAATTAGATCTCACAGGGAGGGGTGATCACAGCAGATGTTCCTGGGGCATCTTCTGCTAGAACAATTGCAAAACCACTGGAAATCAAAGGGACTAAGGAATACTATAACGCTGGAGAATAAGTTTTTACTCACAGATCGGCCAATCAATATGGCTGCATTCTTCGGTTGAGTATTGTGCTGAACACATTGTGAGGGATAACTAACCAACGGAGCAACCATGGCCCTGAGTTATCAGTTTTGAAACGAATTGTCACATCGCCTAGGACGACGCCAGTGTTAACAACGTCCCGGCGGACAGGATTTACAAAATTGTAAGTCAAGCTTCCAGCACTGCGAATGACATCAAATGTATGCTAACGAGGTCATGAGCCAAGGAAAGAACGGAGGAACAACCATGACTCACTCCATGGAGGTGGAATGGATGCTGCTCACTCTGTCAGCTCTCTTCTCGAAAAGGTATATTGACAAGGATACGTACTGGACCACCGGGCGTTAAGCCTGTCGAGATGGATGTCTGTATGACCTTGTTTGGCGGTAAGGTATATATAGAACCAGCAGGAAGAAGCGATGCTGAGGGTTAAGCATGACCGTTATCAGGGTTCATAGAATAAGCGCTGAATACGTACATGCAGTGGTCGCTCCACTTAGTATTTGGAGTAAGACTGGGACGGTCGGAGGCACAAATGAAACACCATTGATAGTGAACTTCCCTGACGAATCCTAGTTGAAGTATTCAGGTAAGATATACAACAGCAAGCCTAAATCTGACTCACAATGCCAAGCGACAAGTTCAAGTCCACATCAGCCCCATTAATATTTGGCAGGCCAGGCTTGGGCGTAGGAATTAGGATTTGTCAGAAGCGTCCAGAAAAGTTCGACGTACTGCGCCAGGGTTTTCAAGGGGCTAATCATACAAATGTACTCGTTGAGTCTCGACACATCTCAGCTTATACGAGAACCTACGTGCAGATTGGTCTCCTTCAGTGCGTTCAAATAGATAGGACCCAAGGTGATTGGATCGTCGTTTGGAGCACCACTATAACGAAGGATAGCGCTATTCAATCCACCTAGGAAGCCAATTGTTCCGATGTTGGGATAGGCACGTATCCCTGTAATATGTGTTCAATAACATCGTTAGATGGAGACGGAGACAGAGATGATAGAAGGAGAATTACAATAGTTGGCGACCGCTCGGTTAGCATTCAGCTAATTGATATTTGAGTAGTGATGTACAATGAAGCAGAAGAAAAGCGTACGACGAAAGAATAACGCTGTCCTGGAAAGCAAATAATAGTGAGATGCTCAAATTTACTAAGAAGTTCACTTACCAGCATAGATTTGAATAGAATCTACGAGGAGAGGCTCGTGATTAACGCCATCAACCTCAATGACTGTGAAGTCGTGGCCATCAATAGAAAAGACAAAATTTGGATCGCACGATATCGAAACGAGTCGGAAGCGATACCTGAAAAGGTCATGTCAAAAAATCTATGACAAGTTGTGCCATGGCAGACCTTTGCCCCTGTACAACGTTGATAACGGCCAAGGGGGACGCCGGTCCACCTGCATAACGACCCAAACCATTGATGAGTGTCGCATCAGAGGTGCTGTAGGTGCTGAGAACACGAAGGCATAGTGCAAGAGATAAACAACTTACGGCAAAGCACCAGCAGCTGGCGCAACAGTGTCTGTCGCTCGTCAATAAGCGCATGATTTTAACGATGAGGTTGCACTTACGATACCTATGGCCCATTCACGCCACATGAGCATGGCCTTTCAAACAGATAATACTGACTGACCAGTCTGCAAGCGTTATAACAGTGTCCTCTGGAACATGGGATGTAAGTAGCAGGAGAGAACCTGGTACATTTACAAACCATCATCAATGTCGTAGAGGTCTTTATGCGGGTCATTGGAATCGTATATGACGAAAGCACCACGTAGTCCGTCACAATACTGTGTTGCTAGGATGTCGATAATACAGCACTGTAAGCACATAGACGAATGCATAAGTTGAATCAACTTACACAAGTGTGAATGATACCAAAAGGTGCCCGCCTGTTCAGCTGAGGAAAAGGTGTAGAGGAAAGAGTCTCCAGGCGCAATCGGACATTGTGTCACAAAGCTAGGCCCATCCGCCCATGCCGTTCCTTTCTGATACAGTCCATGCCAATGCTATGCAGAGAATATTGAGGAGACAACATGTGGCTATTCTCTCTGCTTACAATCGAAGTACTCTTCAACATTGTCACGTCAGTAAGCTGGTTTACGACATTGAGTCGGAAGTTGTCTCCCTTGACAAGTGTTAGATTTACTGAAATCGCGCGAACACATCATTTACCTTGTTCCCCGTGACAAGAGGACCAGGAAACGTTCCTTCCGCCAAAACTCCACTCCTGTGAAAACCGTCTGGAGCAATGTCAGAATTGACAATGTGCAAATCTGCCACTGGCCCAACTACAATGGCTAACACAATACGTGTCCACAAGGCCGCAGTGACGATGAGACGATGTGGCCACATTTGACTTGAAAACAAGGATTTAACAAGTCTTCACCCTTGCGATATATATATCAGAAACACTGTATTGACTCATTATTGGCACGTTGGAAGGATGGAGCTTGAAACAACGGCCGGATCGAAAATACGAGGAATTAGATGGAACTGTTGGCAGGTATTTAATTATTGACTCACGACTTCATGAACGATCCAGGGCACGGCATCAGAATACACTCTGTAAGTATCTCAATTAAATGCTTTCGGCACTGATTCAAACGTTCTAAAGAGACAAGCGATAGAAGTGGTAAACTTTGAATTGCCAGAGAAACAAGAATATATCCTACCCCCTGATAGATAGGCACGACGGGGTTACATCATTTACAAGGGCAAACGCGTTCATAGTGGCCAATAGTAAATAACATAAGCCATCAACAATGCTCCTCTATCCCGTTCAAAAGGCAGCATTCTTCCCGCCAAATGACGGCACCCCGAGGGTATCTGCGTGCTCGAAAGTGACGGATCAGACACTGACAGACAATGTGCTTTATTAGTTAGGTGACGATAAGAAGAGACACACTAAGTGTTTGGACAGTATCACCAGGCTGATTTGGATCGAAGGCGGGTTCCGAAGGTAAGGAGCATTCCCGGAGGCCTCTACACATAACAGGCATCAATCCCGTTCGGCAGATCCGGCCGGAACTCTCACTCCGTGATACCTGAGGCCGTCATCGGCATGGCGCCAGGGAGCTGGCAGATGCCGAGTCGAGGACAGTAGGGCCAACGGTTTCACTTCCTGTGCTGCCCTCTCACCTACTCTAACTTGGCTGCAGCACAGGTGAGTGCTTCATGCCTCTCGC
>JAGGAQ010000286.1:0-24116 GCA_017657225.1 Termitomyces sp. T69sscA | reverse complement strand
CCCTGTAGACTTACTATAATCGTCTACAGGTAATATAACAGTCGAACAACATTATATTGTGTGACTGAGGACTTACTATAATCGTCTACAAGCAGGACTGGGCTAACTGAGTTTCACTAATGGAATTCATAATTAACATGTAGTATCAGATATGCACCCTTGGAGCTGAATGGAGTATCAAAAGTTTGATGTGCTAGATTGAACAGGAGTATACTCGGTTCATGCATCAAGGGGATGACGGACTATATTTGTCTCCGAGACATAACAGAAATGTACTAGACAACAAGAGTAAGTTCTCATGAAACAAAATGATGTACAGCTGCTTTGATATACCTCAGTTCACGTGTGTCAAGACAATGACAAACTGAGGTATGTTGAGCTAGAAAAAAATCTTTAAATATGGCATGCCTGAAAACATGTGATGTCCTTCCCAAGATAAGTGACCTGACAGGCACCAGTTGTGTCTACTCTTTGACACTCCCGCTCATGTGGAGGTATAAGCCCATTGTCTTTGTGAACTTCCAGTGTTTGTTGTAAGATAAAGATAAAGCTTTTGTAAAAATATCTGTAACCATAAGGTAGTTAGAATATCTGACCATATATGGTGTGGGCCCCATTGGATGGGATCCACTTGATACGTAGATGTTAGATGATGTGAAAATTGTAAAGCCAGGCTTAGTACCATTAATCATTACTCTCAAGAACATTGAAAAACACTATGATTTCTTGAAAGGATGGGATATAATTGAGAAATAAGAATTCCAGGCTGTTCCGAGCTTATTTTGACCTTCCAGACCATAATGAGGACTTTGTGATTTTACCATAGAACACATGTTAATAATCTTTCCTGAGAATCAGAAAAGTAACACTAGTTGCTATATACTATCATAATATCTTTGTTCTATCATAACAAATATTAGTTTGAGCTTGGATAAGTTAGAAATATGTCTATCAGTCAACAATATAAATTACTATGGGCTTGTTAGATTGGGCAAGATGTGATGGGGAGCTTGCTCAGGGTTAATTTGGGCACAGATTAGATCACTGTTTGTGCTTTGTCTATCTCTCTTTTACTTATATTATCACTGTCTCCTCTTTGTCTTGCTTACTTATCACTGTCTCCTTCCCATTGCTCTATAGGACATATATACATGTGAGTGCAAACTGAACAAACCATTGTCTCACACTGCTCTCACAGGCACTAAGTACTTATTGACTATCAGCTCACACTGTGCTTGCAGCACATGCACTTGTTACATCTACTACACATCTTCTTGTTAAATTTAATTCATTGAGCAATCATGCCTCAGTAATCCCTCAGGCATGCCCTTGCAGCCCTCTAAATCCTCAGATGGTTGATTTATTAGAGCATCTTTACCCTGCCTGCACCTGCCTCAGCCACCACCATGTCTACCTCTGATGCAGCAGTATCCATCAAAGAGTTCAGCGCACTTCATGAGTCCAACAAAGAACTCCAAACAATGATGCAGGAGATCCTAGGCTGCCCCAGACTAGCAGCACTCCCCTGCACCACTTCCACCACCAGCCTCATTTCTGGCACCTCCACCTCAAGGGCATTCCTTTGTGCCACCAATTGCAGGCTTTAAAGTCAATGGTGTGTATTCATCCACCGCTTCTCTTTCCCTCTGTACTTGTTTCCTTGACATTGATGCAGCAGTGATTGGGACTATCATCTCACATGAATTCAAGGTCATGGACTTACACAAGCTTGACCCAATTCAACAAGATAGGGATATGGTCTACACATTCAATGGCATGACAAATCAATTAAAAATAGACCACTACATGGCCAAAGAATACAAAACTGCTTTCCCAGTCCTCATCCCCTTGCAAATGTACTTTAAAATCCTAGCCTTCCACACAAACAGCACCAATGTGGTGGATGCATTCTATGCCTATATAATCTATCTCCTGAAGCTAGTGGCAGAGTACAAATGGGTCACTATGTTTAACTACCACTTAGTCTTCAACCATCAGAGGGTGGACATAGCCATGGGTGATTATTCTAAGTGGGCCACATGCAACAATGGCTTAATATCAGAGCATGTTTATAGGCACAAAAAGGCAACACAGCAAAAACCAAAGAGCTCTGCCAAGATGCTGTCTAATCCAGGTGAGGCTTATTGGAAGTTTTACAATGGACAATGCACTACAAAATTATGTCCATGGAGCTGCTCACACATCTGCACCATATGTGGCAAGCCCAATCATGGGAGATGCTAGCATAAAGACTAGGCCTCAGGCCAGGCAAATCACCCTCCCTCTGCCTGCCTAACTTGCCCAGGCCCACATTCAGGCACACTAGAACCTCTTGAATACTCACTCCTTATACAACCTCTCTACCCCAACACCTCTCTTCACTCCAACATCTCCCAACTTAACTGTCACGACCCGCTACCAACCCCCGGGACTCAACCCCGGCCCCGGGACTCCAGCACTCCCAGAACCACCCCCACAACCGCCCCAGGCCTGGACCGCTACCCAGCCAACTCCCCCGGCCATCACCAGCCATCACCGCCCGTCAACGCCACAGCCACTGCCACTCGCGGCACCCCTGGCCATCACCGCTGTGACCGCCACATCAGCGCCAGGTCTTGGCTATCACGCCACATCAGCACCGGCACCACCTGTCACCCCTGGCCCGCGCTGAGACCCCCCATCACGCATCACAATCGTGCATCACTGCCGCCGACCTCTGCACGCCATGCCCTGCTCCCGCTCCCTCCTCACAGCACCACCGCCACGTGTCTCTGTGCTCCCAGTACGAGACCTCCACGCCGCGTGACATGTTTTAGCCTCGCCCCGTCCTGCGCGGCCCCCAGGTCTCATCCCAAGCCCCGGCGCCGTGACCTGCTGCTGGAACCCGGGCCTGACCCCCGGGCCATACGTACTACGTAGTATATAAGGTGCAGAGTAGTAAGTAGGTACTCTAGTCTTGATATTAACGTAACCCCATCTTGTCTATTGTGTTTCATCTCTGTTTCATCTCTTGCGTGCCCCGGTTTCATTACTTTACTTGCTTCTTTTCTTGTACTCGTCTCGTTTTGACTCTCTGTCTCGTCTCAACTCATCTCGTACTCTTAATCTATTCTCGTTGTCCTCTTTTCTCCTTTCTACTCTAAGTTCTCTCGACTCTTCGTTCCCGGCTCTCTCCTCTTCGACTTAATCACTTCCATCTCCCGCTATCTTATCTTGTCTCTTTCCCCTTTTGGTTATCCGACTTCCCCAGCTCTGCTTCTATCCCCGGGACTCGCTAAGTCCCCACGCCTAGTTTTCTCTTGATCCCCGGGACTCGCTCGCTCACCAGCGCTTGCCCGTCTCACTCACTTACACCCCCGGGACTCGCGCCAACCCCCGGCACTCGTCTTTCCTCCTCCCTGGCACTTGTCTCCCCCACCGGCGCCCCCAGCACACTTCCACGCACCCTCCCCCACCCCGCTTTGGTCTCCTACGCCTCGCGCTACTCCCAGTGCTCCGTGTTTGTACACGGTAAATAGCCGTAAGGTGGATTCGCCCAGTAGACTGAGCCCCCGAGGTTAGCGGAACCTGACATTAATGACTCTTGGGGTGTGCTTTTTGATGCCATCATGCACAACAATTGATGTCTACACTGACATCAGTGAAGCCAAGGGCCTTGGTGGACATCTTGGCTTACAGTGGTCCTCAGCCCACTGCCTTTGTCACCTGCAGTGCAAATATATCCAGGTCAAGGAGATGTTTGCCATCATCTACTCAATCCTCTGCTGGGGCAAGTCCTTCAGAGGATGCCATGTTGTTTTTTATGTAGACAACAAGGCTGTGTTAAATGCAATTTGCAGCATATCAACCAAGTCCAAGCCAACAATGAAATTTGCAAAGCATTTGATAGCCCTTGCCTGCTACCTTGACTTCTCTTTTTCTGTTAAGTGGCTTCCTTCTACTGATAATTCCATTGCTGATGCTGCTTCTTGCTTCTCCTTCTCATGCATGTTCTTGATCACCCCTTGGCTTAACAAGAAATCCACCTCAAAGCACCTCCAGCTTGGTGTTATCAGCAAATAGGCACTACCCCCAAGCCATTGTATTTTATCTATAGCATGGGCTTGCCACAAGCACTCAATGCATATACTCAACAGGCCAAAAACAGTTCATTCTCTTTATTCAACTCAACAACCTTTACAATGCTGACAGCTCCATATTTCCTGCCTCACAGTCTGCCACCCTTGCCTAGGTTGTAAGCTTTGAGGGCAGAATCCAGTTTTAACTATCAAAGTGTACTTGTCAGCAGTCCAATCCCTTCATGTTGACAGCAGCCTCTCCTTCACTGCAATCAAATCTCCACTGCCACTGTCAGGGGACTTCCAGTTTTGGCACTTCACTATGCCCCAGCCCACCTCCTATGCCACTCTCTGGGAACCTCAGGGCTTGATCTAGACCTCCAGAAATCTCTGGAGATCTTCGGAGGTTGTTTCCTTTTTAGAAAATCTCCAGAACTTCCTGCACTCCCTGTTTGAGCATTATCCAAGGTTAAGGTTAGCTCTAGTCACCTATACAGTTGTTCTCATGCCTCTGCTGCCCGCTGACGCACTGCACCAAGCAGTGGAGATCCTTAGACTTGCTCTCTTTGGATTTCCCTCTGCTAGATAATTAGTTACCATTGTATTGTTGATTATCATGCCTAGTATAACTTTGGATTTCCCTCTGCTAGTTGTGTGATTGACTTGCAACTCCTGGAGGTTGCCCTTACAGGTACAGTGGCCCATCCAGGGCATCAAAGGCTACTACAGCAAGCATAATTAACACCCTGTCCAGCCCATCACCCTTCTCAATTTCACTGCTCTACTGGCCTAACTCCAGCCTGGCACTATTGCAGGCTACAGTGCCATTCACCCTGCATACTGCCTTGCCTACTTGGCATTTCTCTGCAGTGGCAAATTCACAGGAGGAAAGTACAGCCCCAGCCTTGACCTCTCATGCAAGTCTATCAAATTTGTCCCTGATTTTGCCACAGCCACCCATGCTCACATCCCCCTGCCTGCTTCCAAGACTGACTCCTCCTAGAAGGGAGTTACAATCCCTATTGCAGCAGTGCCCAGCCATCCCAACTGCCCAATTGTTTGTTTCTCTCTAATCTCCATCTTAGTAATTATGACATCACTTTCAGGACCTTTAGCAGTAAATCTCAAATTAGCAGCCATTGAAGTCCAAGAGGGTTTTGGATGAGACATTCTGCATCTCTCGACAGCTGTTCAGATTTACTGCTGTTGAGACAGGTTAATGGTGCTTGCTTCACAATTTTATTTCATTTGGAAACCTAAGATGTACAGTAGCAGTCAAAACTAGAAGGGCAACCTCTGGGAGTTGCAGCACAATCACACAACTAGCAGAGGAAAATCTGACATTATATTAGGCATGAATAATCAACAATACAATGGTAACTAATCACCTAGCAGAGGGGAATCTTAAGAAAACAAGTCTAAGGATCCTTGCTGCTTGGTGCGGCACATCAGTGGGTGGCAGAGGTGTGGGAACAACTGTATAGGTGACCAGAGCTAACCTTAACCTTGGATAATGCTCAAACAGGGAGTGTGGGAAGTTCTGGGGGTGTCAGAGGACTTTCATTCAACTTCTATTTTATTTTGGATTTCTCTCTGTTAGTTGTGTGATTGAGCTGCAACCCTTGAAGGTCGCCCTTACAGGGGGTTTCCTAAAAGGAAACAACCTCTGAAGATCTCTGAAGATCTTTGGAGGTTTAGAACAAGCATTGGAGGTCTATAATAAGCCCCAGAGATCCTGAGGAGTGGCATAGGATGTGGGCTGGGGCATAGTGAGGTGCTAAAAATGGAAGTTCTCTGACATCACCCTCCTTTAGCATGTGGTGTCTTGACATGCAGGGTAGAAGAAGTTCTGGATTGCTTAGTCCACTGATGAGATAGAATAGATTCCCCAGATGGCTTGAGATGAATCTAAGTGTCTTTGGTGGAAGTCTCTGACAAGCCCTAGCACATGCACATTCTCCCAGGGTTCCCAGGAGATATTTTCAATCCCATAACCTTTTCACTTCACCTTGTACTGTAGTCACCTTCTGAATGCACAACTGTCCAAGATCTCCTCCCTCATCCTCCTTGTTGTTGTTGACCATCATCAGAGGTGGAGGAGACACCAGGAACCACCTAGGATAGGGTCTTCCAGGGCCAGTGTTAGCTTGACCACATTGAATACTGAGTAAAGCTGTCACATTCCTGCTGGGAGCTAGAGTTGGTAGGCTAGCAGACCTACCTGTCATTCCACCATGAAGAGTTCTAGCTAACAGTGTGAGAGCTTCTTTGATGGGCAAGTGGTGGTAATGTTAGAGGCATCCAGACAGATCCAGTCTCTGGGCTGATATTTGGATGCTGAGGTTCTTCCATGGTCATAGTATTGGGCCATGTCATCCTTTGCCTTTGCCAGAGCAGCTTTGGCTTTTTCCTGCACCACCTTTGTTTGGTCCACAAACTTGTTCACAGCTTTGTTCTCTAATGGCCAGGCCCAGGGCTCAAAGCCTATGCATGGGTGACACCCAGTGTCCAGGAAGAAGGGTGACACCTGAGTGGCCACCTGAATATGGTTGTTGTACTGGAACATAGCATCTGGAAGCAGCTTGTCCCAGTCATTCTGATGCTCATTGCAAAAGAGGTGGAGGTACTGCTTGAGCTCCTGGTTCACTTGTTCCATCTTGCTGTTGGTATGTGGATGGTAGGCAGTGGAGGTGTGGAATCTTACATCGAGCAGTTGGTAGAGCTCTTGAGTGAACTCTGCTACAAACTGTGGCCTCCAGTCCAACACATAGGCATCTGAGAGGCCATAGAGCTTCCAGACATTCTTCTGGTATTGGTTGGCAGTACTCATAGCAGGGCAAGTGGTGTGAGTTGGGATGAAGTTCGCTCACTTGCTGCAAAGGTTCACCACTACTATGATAGCATCATAGCTGTGAGCATCAGGGACCTCTACAATAAAGTCTATGAAGGCTATGCTCCATTGTTTTATAGAGATTGGTAGTGGGTGAAGTTATTCAGTGGAGAGGCAGTGCTGAGGCTTGGTTCAGAGGCAAAAGTCGCATGTACTGGTGTAGGATCCAATGTACTGGGACATCTGGGGCCACCAATAGTTCTGGGACACTAGCTCCAGCATCTTCCATTGTCTAGGATGTCTGGCAATGCAGAAGTTGTGGTGCTGCTCAACAATTTTTTGGTGGAGCTCCAGGATATTGGGCACATTGATGCAGTTCTGGAAGGTCAGGAGCCCATCCCAGAGGGCCCATTTATCCATGCAGACCAACTTGGCCCCCATGGTGGGTCCCGACTTCAGAGCCATGGCTACCTGTGCAACATTATCAAGGTGGTTGTCCTAGTTTCCATGCTGGATGTTCTGAAGGATGCTCACCTCTGCTCTCTGGATGGCCAAGCCCTCCATGGCCTGGATGGCAAACAACTCTGGCTACTGGAGCATGAGGTGCCATAGTTTGCTCTTCAGGACAGCACATCAGGTTTCCTCATACTCTGGCCAGGCTTGTGGTGCAATGACAAGTCAAAGTTGCTTAAGTACAAGAATCACTGAGCCTGTCAATGGTTGAGCTTCTTAGCCATTCAGAAGTACTTAAAGTTCTTGTGATCTGTCTAAACCTCAAACTTGTGCTGGGCACCCTCCAGAAAGTGCTGCCATTTCTTGAAGGCCTGGTGATAAGGCCACAGTTGTGTCAAAAGAATGACTGATATATTTTCTGGCACAGGCTTGTGGACTAGTGGCTAGTGTGACCTATGGTCTACTTGGTGCCTGCCTTAAGGGTTAGGGTTCAATTCCTAGAACAAGCATTCCTTGTATTGTGCTATTGTTTTTCTATCTCTTTTACCTTATTTTCTGAACTGCCAAGGATTTACTGATATTGCTGCAGCACCCTGGTGACCATCATCATTTGATGAAACTGACAGTTTGGTGATTTTATACATACTCTATGACATATTGACATGACAGACAGCTTGATTGGCGCCGCTAGATGTTGCCAAGGTCTGTTGGACGTTTTTCTATATGAAAGATTGTTGATTAGTGTTTACTTACCAAGTTCACTGCTTTGGCAACCCTTGGTTGCCAATGGCGACTTCACTTACTACTTACTATATATACTGTACTTATACGCTGCAAATAACAAGTTACCTTCACACCTCATCTCTTATGCTTTGGGCTTCAGAGCTCAATTCAGCTTACATCTTCATCTATCCTATACCAAGGCACTGTCCTAAGTGCCTTGTATTGCCACTGGAAATATGCTAGTGCTTTAGCACTCTATGCACCTAGCAATTGCAGCAGGCCTCTAGTTCTTGGTGTTTATGCTCAGCTCTTTCAATCATCCCTTTTTTGCTGCTGCCATTGATAACATGTCTGCTGGGACCTTGCCCAATTCTCCCTCTCTAAGTGAGCCCAATGCTAACTCACATTGCCTAGTGACTGCCTACCCAGACACTACTTAGCACACTTTTCGGCATCATCACTGGATGATAGCCAGCATTTCCTTGTCATGTAATTGCACTCTACCACATTCAAGCTCTTGGAGTAGAAGGCCACTGAATGCCATTTCTCATCATCCTAGGACTGTTGCAATACAATAGCTCTGGTGGCAAAGTTGGAGCTACTGGTGTCTATGCAGAAGAGAGAGTTGTCATCTGGAAAAAAGAGGACAGGCCCAGAGGTGACTGCATGCTTAAGAGCATCAAAGGCAGTCTGCTCCAGGGGTCCCCAGCTCTAGGCAGTGTCCTTTGCAGTGAAGTCAAATAGAGGGCAGGCATGGTGGGAGAAGTCCTGGATGAACCTCTGGTAGAAGTTGGTGAATCCTAGGAAGGCCTGCTCCTCCTTCTTGTTCTTGGGCTCCAGCCGCTCTGCCATGCCTGCAACCTTCACTGGGTCCATCTCCATGGCTCCATGCAAGATGATCAGCCTCAGATACTCAATCTGGGTCTGCTCAAACTCACACTTCTCTGGTTTGAGATAGGGCTAGTGCTGGTGGAGGCATTCCAAGACAACATGTGTGACCCAGCAGTGCTCCTCGAGTATTTTTGTGTATATGAGGATGTTCTCAAGGTATACACACACTACACCCTCTGTGATGAGGTTGTAGAAGATGTTGTTCATCATGGTCTGGAAGGTGGCCAGGCTATTGGTGAGTCTGAAGAACATAACAAGCAGTTCAAATAGTCCCTGGTTGTCCAGAAGGCAGCCTTCCACTCATCTCCCTCTTGAATGCACACATTGTTGTAACTCCACCAGACATCCAGTTTGGTGAAGTACTGTGCCTCTCCTTGATGGGTAGCAGCAAGTGCAGGGTGGTGGTGTAGATCCAGTCCCTAGCAGTGCTTAGAGAGATCGAAAGATGTGATTGGTGATTTGGCAGAGGGTGGAGAGTTTGATTGTTTGGTGATTGAGCAAAGCTTGAGTCAGTTGCATCTGCATCTCCAGGAGTAACAAGCAAGTCCAGGCCTTGTTCTGAGGAGCCAGAGCATCCAAAGGAGTGTCTGGATTGGCAAGCTGAGACATAGAGTTCTGTGAGTGTTTAAGCCTGGTGGGGAAGCAACAAATAGGGGTCCAGAAAGTCCTGTCAGACTATGAAGGGCTTTTAGACCAGAGTTAGAAGACTTGTTCTGCTGTAAGAGTGACCTCTGGGAGCTGCAGCGCAATTACACAACAAGCAGAGGGAAATCCAAAGTCCAAAGTTATATTAGGCATGAATAATCAACAATACAATAGTAATTAAACACCTAGCAGAGGAAAATCTGAAGGGAACAAGTTTAAGGATCTCCACTGCTCAGTGTGGCGCATCAGCAGGTGGCAGAGGCATTGGAACAATTGTATAGATGACCAGAGCTTAACCTTGGATAATGCTCAAACAGGGAGTGTGGGAAGTTCTGGAGATTTCCTAAAAAGGGAATAACCTCCAAAGATCTCTGGAGGTCTAGAACAAGCTTGGGAGGTCTAGAGTAAGCCCCAGGAGTCCTGAAGAGTGGCATAGGAAGTGGGCTGAAGTGTAGTGAAGTGCTAAAAATGGAAGTCTCCTGACAAAAACCTTTCTAATGTTTGGTACTTTCGGTGAAATTGCTTGATATAGAATCAAATTACATAGCTAAAACCCTAGAGATCATACATATTGTACTTTAGCATATGAGCTTTGATTAAATACTAGTTTCAAGTTGTAGAATGAGCTGTAGCATGATTTTGAAGTTGATGAATCATTGCAAAGGTTTTGTTGCTGACTTTGATGAAAACAGTATTCATGTGCTAGATCATGTGCTAGGTCATGTGAGTATCAACAAACATGAGTTTTGTTGATCATAATTAATAGATACAAATACAGTCATGTGTCTGCTAGTATATATAGAGCAATTCTCCCTCCTCTAGCCTCTTCAATCCACTATGCAGCCTCTCTCTCATGTGCAAATGACTAGAGTTATTTATTTGCTGAACAATGATCTCTCTTTTGCTCATTCACAAGTAGATTCATATAGTCCTTGCTACCATCAGCATAATACATGCCAAGCACTGTTTGCCTTTCTAAGTCATTAGAAGGGCACCATCAAGGATGGGCCATTGTGGCACATGGCAAGTCTGAGGTCTTAACTTCAGTGCTTTACAAGCTGTGATATATAAATTGACTTTGTATAATACAGTTTACAATATTACAAACATTGTTTATTTCTGTATCTAAGTTAAAGAAACAAGATTTGACTAGAAATATATCAAAAACTGTTTCCTTTGATGTTGTAAATAGGCTTACCTATGCTTATGCAATCAACTGCTGCAGCAAGAAATGACTAAGCACAGACAACATGGCCATGATTATGCAAGCAGTTGCTGCAGCAAGAGATTACAAAGTGCAAGTTTGTAATTTGAAGCATAAACAAAATAAATAAAAGACACAAATAAAAAACAGTGCAAGCAAGTATTGGAAAAGATAATAAGAATAATATATATAAAGTAGGATCAGGCAAGATTCACAGACAATAGTAAGAATAACAGAGGATGAGGAAATAAATGAGAGGACAAGGATTCAACTTGACTTGCAACAACACAATCACATGAGCTGATCATTGCCAGAAGGGAGCAAAATTCAAAGACAAGGTGAACAGCTGGTGAGGGTCATTGGCATAAGGGAGTAAGATTTGAAGACAAGAATTCAACAACTGGCTAACACAACACCTCATGTGACAACACTAATTGCCAGAAGGGAGCAAAATTTAAAGACAAGGTGAACAGCCAGTGAGTGATAGCTGGTGAGGGTCATTGCTAGAAGGGAGCAAAATTTGAAGACAAGGATTCAAGCACTGGCTAGCACAACACCTCATGTGACAACACTAATCGCCACAAGAGAGCAAAATTTAAAGACAGGTTCATTCAACCCACTAGCAAAACTATTATCACATGAAGCCAAAGTCATGTGGGAGCAAAATTGAAGACAAACTTTGGTGGGTGAATGGGTAGTAAAGCCTTGTCTACTTTGTTGTAGACCTCAGAACCCACTCAAGCTCTCAGCTGTTGATATTGACTATATCAAGCTCAAAACATGCATGAGTAAGATACTCCTCTACCTTTGCTCTGCCCCTCTGCAGTGCTCTTTGGGGCTGCTCTAGACCTCTGGATATCTCTAGAGGGCATTTCCATTTTAGGCAACCTCCAGAGCATCCAGAACTTTCTATTTTGGCATTGGTAAAGTTGAAGTTAGCTCTGGTCATCCTGTATAGTTGTTTTCATGCCTCTGCTGCCCACTGATGTGCTATGCTGGGCAGCAGGGATTCTTAAACTTGTTCTCTTTGAATTTCCCTCTGCCAAGTGATTAGTTATCACTGTACCATTGTTATCATCTCTAATATAATCTTTAAATGTCAGTTGTGTGATTGTCCCGCAACTCTTAGAGGTTGCTCTTATAGTCAGCTTATAAAAGTGTTTGAGGGCACAATTTTGAAGTTTACAAAGTAGACAAGGCTTTACTACCCTTTCACCCACCAAAATTTGTCTTCAAATTTTGCTCCTACATGACTTTGGCCTCATGTTATGATGGTTTTGCTAGCCAGTTGAATGAACCTGTCTTGAAATTTTGCTCCCTTCCAGCAATTAGAGTTGTCACATGAGGTGTTGTGCTAGCCAGTTGTTGAGCCCTTGTCTTCAAATTTTTGCTCCCTTCCACCAATGACTCTCACCAGCTATCACTCATTAGCTGTTCACCTTGTCTTAAAATTTTTCTCCCTTTTGGCAATTAGTGTTGTCATGTGAGGTGTTGTGCTAGCCGGTTGTTGAATCCTTGTCTTCAAGTTTTGCTCCCTTCCAGCAATGACCTTCACCAGCTATCACTCACTGTCTATTCACCTTGTCTTTGAATTTTGCTCCCTTGTGGCAATGATCAACTCATGTGATTGTGTTGTTGCAAGTCAAGTTGAATCCTTCTCCTCCCATTTCTTTCCTCATCAGCTGTTATTATTATTATTATCTTTTTCAATACCTGCTTGCACTGTTTTTTATTTGTATTTTTACTTTTATATTGTTGATGCTTCAAATTACAAACCTGGGCTTTGGAATCTCTTGCTGCAGCCTCTGCTTGTACAATTATAGCCACATTGTCTGTGCTTAATCATCTCTTGCTACAGCAGTTGATTGTGTAATCATGTGCACATAATTGTTCTGAGGTCTATAAAGTAAATGAGGCTTTACTACCACACTTGGCAAAATTTGTCTTCAAATTTTGCTCCCATGTGACTTTGGCTTCACATGATGATTGTGTTTGCTAGCCAGTTGAATGAATTTCTGTCTTTAAATTTTGCTCCCTTCTGGCAATGATGGAGTCATGTGATGTTGTGCTAGCCAGTTGAATCTTTGTCTTCAAATTTTGCTCTTTTCTGACAATGACTCCTCACCAGCTATTACTCTCCAGCTGTTCACCTTGTCTTTAATTTTGCTCTCTTCCGGCTATGGTGTCACATGTTCATGTAATGTTGTGCTAGCTGGTTATTGTCTTTAAATTTTGCTCCCTTTTGGCAATAACACCTTATTGACTATGTCACGACCCGCTACCGACTCCCAGGACTCAGCCCTGGCCCCAGGACTCCAACCCTCCTCAAAACAACCCCCACAACCACCCTGGGCCTGGACCGCTACCTGGCCAACCCCCTTGGCAGCCCCTGGCCATCACTGCCCATCATCACCACCAGCCACCGCCACTCCCAGCACCCTTTCAGCCATTGCCGCCATAACTGCCACATCAGTGCCGGCCTTGGCTATCACACTGCCCACAACCGCCACATCAGCACCGGCATCGGCAACACCTGACACCCCCGGTCTGTGCCGAGACCCCCATCATGCATCACAATCACGCATCACTGCTGACCCAACCTCTGCATGCCACACCCTGCTCCCGCTCTCCTCCTCACCACCCTGCTGCCATGTGTCTCTGCATTCCCAGTATGAGACCTCCACGCTGGGCGACATGTCTCAACTCCTACCCTGCCTGTCACGACCCGCTACCGACCCCCGGGACTCAGCCCTGGCCCTGGGACTCCAGCACTCCCAGAACCACCCCCACAACCGCTCCGGGCCCGGACCGCTACCCGGCCAACTCCCCTGGCCATCACCGGCCATCACCGCCCGTCAATGCCACAGCCACCGCCACTCGTGGCACCCCCCGGCCATCACCGCCATGACCGCCACATCAGCGCCGGGTCTCAGCTATCACATCAATCAGCGCCGGCACCACCCGTCACCCCCGACCCGCGCCGAGACCCCCCCATCATGCATCATGATCATGCATCACTGCCACCGACCTCCGCACGCCACGCCCTGCTCCCACTCCCTCCTCACAGCACCACCACCACGTGTCTCTGCACTTCCAGTACGAGACCTCCGCGCTGCACGACATGTCTTAGCCTCGCCCCGTCCCGCGCAGCCCCCAGGTCTCATCCCAAGCCCTGGCGCCATGACCCGCTGCTGGAACCCGGGCCTGATCCCCGGGCCATACATACTACGTAGTATATAAGGCGCAGAGTAGTAAGTAGGTACTCTAGTCTTGATATTAACGTAACCCCATCTTGTCTATTGTGTTTTCGTCTCTGTTTTGTCTCTTGCGCGTCCTGGTTTCATTTACTTCTACTTGCTTCTTTTCTTGTACTTGTCTCGTTTCGACTCTCTATCTCATCTCTACTCATCTCGTACTCTTAATCCATTCTCATTGTCCTCTCTTCTCTTTTCCACTCTAAGTTCCCTTGACTCTTCGCTCCTGGCTCTCTTCTCTTCGACTTAATTGTTTCCCTTCCCCGCTATCTTATCTCAACTCTTTCCCCTTTTGGCTGTTCGACTTCCCCAGCTCTGTTTCCATCCCCGGGACTCGCTCGCTCACCAGCGCTCGCTCGTCTCACTCCCTTGCACCCCCAGGACTCGCGCCAATCCCCGGCACTTGTCCTTTGCCCTCCCTGGCACTCGTCTTGCTTCGGTCTCCTACACCTCGCGCTACTCCCAGTGCTCTGTGTTTGTGCACGGTGAATAGCCGTAAGGTGGACTCGCCCAGTAGACTGAGTCCCCGAGGTCAGCGGAACCTGACACTGCCCTGCATGGCCCCTGGGTCTCACCCCAAGCCCCGGTGCTGTGACCTGCCACTGGAACCCGGGCCTGAGCCCCAGAGCCTATCTACTGCATAGTATATAAGTTGTAGAGTAGTAAGTAGTACTCTAGTCTTGATATTACTGTAATTCCTGTACTGTTTTATTGTGTTTCATCTCTGTCTTGTTCTCTTGCACGTTCTGGTCTCGTTATTTCCACTTTGCTTTGTTTCTTATTGTACTTGTCTCATATTGTCTCCTTGCATCATCTCTATTCGTCTCTTACTCTAATTCCACCTGCTTTGCTCCTCCTCTCTCTCTCAATTCTAAGTTCTCTTGTCTCTTCTGTCTCCGGTTCTCAATCTTGACTCATTCTGTTTCCTTTCTCTTTATCTTATCTCGACCCTTTCCCCTTTCAGCTCACTTAATCTCAGCATCCCCGTTTCCATCCCTGGGACTCACTAAGTCCCTGCACTCGTCATCTCTTTGAACCCTAGGACTTGCTCGCACTGATAACACCCAAAATTGTACCTAGTGGTGTCTGGGTAGGCAGTCACAAGGTGTAAAGCATTGGGCTCACTAATTGAGGTGAGCCAGGCAGGGTCTCAGAAAACAGGTTAGCAGAGGACAGCAGTAAGGGAGTAGTGAAGGTAAGCTTAGCATAGTTGCCAAGTATAGGGTGCCTGCCACAGTTGCAAGGCATAAGAATTCCTAGTACACTGGTGTAGACCCAGTGGCAAGACAAAGGACACTGTATGGAAGTGCGCTTGGCGTAGAGTGGACTTATAAGAGACTAGATTGAGCTCTGAAGCCCAAGCGTAAGAGGTGACGGTGAAGGTAACTTGTTATTTTGCATGCTATAAGTACAGTATATATAGTAAAGTGTAGGCGAGGTCGCCATTGGCAACCCTTGAGCCGCCAACATGGGGAACTAGTAAGTAAATAGTAGACCACAATCTTTTATATAGGAAAATGTCCATCAGCTCTTAGCGATGCCTAGTGGCGTCAGTCAAGCTGTCTGCCATGTCAAAAAAATGCCAAAAAGTAAGTATGGAATTGCTGCCAGTAAACAATAGGGCGCGCTAACCACTAATCCATGCGGTTGTGCCAGGGAAATCATTAGTACGCTTTTTGATACAACCTGGGTCTTATCATCTCCCCCCAACTGAAAAATTGACTGTCTTCAGTCAACTCCTAGCAATCACATGTTGCAGGTCTGTGTGCTAATGGTCCGTGCATGAAGCTTGGGCATATAAAAGGTTTAGCAGTTATTTTGGCACTTTGTTACTTTTATCCCTTTCATGTCGACTCCTACCGCTGACGCTTTCCTCGCCTCTACTTCTTTTATCACGCATGCCAACCTGCTCCTGACACAAGTTCAAGGCCTGGGTGCTGAGGCGCTCCGTAACAAGGTCAAGGGCATGATGCACCTATGGCAGAAGTGGCACACGATGCGAGGGGGTGGGATCACATGGGAGAGAGACAGAGAGCTGCTGGAGTGGTGTATGGCAAGGTACCGTGACAACTTTGGCGCTGAGTAGTTGGCGCTCTTTGCCAACGACTTTGTAAGTTTTATATTGTCGCTATGTGCTGCACTAATGGCTGGATCTAGGCACCAGCAGCTCCTTCTTTTGATGAGGAGTTGGAGGCCTTGTTGGCGGAGGAGGAGCCCTTGGTGGTAAGTACGGCCACCAAAGGGTAAGTTTTTCTTTTACTAATTTATTTACTTAGCTTTGGTCTGACCTGTTCCCTCGTAGTAAGGAGGCAGTGATTGCTCCCCTCATGGAGCAGGATTTGCAGTGGCAAGAGGAGTTTTGGTAAGAAGTTGCCAAAAAGTCTGAGGCCAACGCATAGCGGCGCATTGCCAATAGTTTGGAGGCCTTGGCACATGAGAGGTTGGGTCTGGGAGAGGCCACAGAGGCTGGTGAGGGGTCACGGCAAGGGCAAGAGGAGGAGGAGGAGGGCGCCAAGGAGAAGACACCTGACACTATGGCTGGCACTGCTATGGGAGTGGCAATGCCAGCAGCAAGGAAGGCTCCCACAGGTGGCGCCAAGGGACTAGCGTCACCTGCTAAGAAGGGGTCCCCCACCAAGCCAGCCTTCAAGTGCAGGGAGTGCACAATGCCAAGATATGAGGTAAGCGGCAAGAGTATTTATTGAACTCACTGGTTTTCTGACCCTTGGCGACAGGCGCCAACTCAGCAAGACTTTTCTGACAAGGAGTTGGCGTGCCTCTTGGCGCCTAGGCAGGCAGAGGCTGTGGTGTACATGGGAGTGGAGGCTGGTGTGGTCTTGAAGGAGACCAAGAGCAAGGCAACCGTGGACTTGGCAATGTGCCAAGTGTTCAAGGAGAAGCAGGGGGCAGTAAGTGATTGTTATCTTTTTGGTGTTTGCTGACATCTTCTTTTCATAGTGCAATAAGTGCTGGGTGGACAACAACCCAGAGGAGTGCTGATACCCCATGGGTGCCCCCCCCCATGCTTTAGATGCGCAGCCATGAAGAGGCCATGTACCCTCAATGGCACCAAGACCCAGAAGCGCAGCAACACCCCTGACCCCATGGTGGAGAAGACATACTACCAGGCGGTGCTAGTAAGAAGGGCGTGAGCAGTGATGGAGAAGGCATGGGAGACAGAGGCCCAAGGAAAGGCCGTCAGCCTCAGCAAGAAGAGTTTGGCGCTGCCAATGTGCCAAGGGGATGAGGAGAGAGGGAGTGGCAAGCGCAAGCGCAAGGCTTCCCCGCTTTTGTTGCCAACAGACAAGGGGAAGAAGAAGGCGAGGGTGGTGTCACTAGCAGCGGTGACACCAGAGATAGAGTCTGAGGATAACAAGGAGGACAAGGCATGCTGCCTTGGCACGGTTATTGAGGCCAGCAAGGCGGCGCCAGGTGCAGAGGACTTGGCAGGTCCAAGTTGCCAAGCGGAGGCACCTCAAAATATTGGTGCCCCATATGAGGAGATGGAGCAGGATGAGGCTGAGGAGGAGGCTGAGATCAGGCCGGAGGCGGCTCCTCAAGCACAACCTTGGGGATAAAGGTCGCCCCAGTGGTCATAGTTGCCAGAGTGGAGTGCCAACGATCCCGCGACATGGGACGTCTCTTCAGGCGATGAGCCAGAGTCCTGGAAGCCTAGGTGCAGGGTAACGGCAAGAGTAAGTTTCTCAGGTCCATGGCTTATTCACTGTGATACTTAGCACATTTTTTAGTTTGACCCTTGATGGACTTCTCTGCCAGTGCCAAGGGTGACTGAGGAGGCTTTTGAGTGGCTGGGGGAGGACTTAGTGCACCCAGTATTGCCTCTTCAGCCGGCCGTGTTTTTGGAGAGGATGAGGGCGTGGGCTGCCCAAATGGAAAGGCTCTTGGCACAGGAGAGGGAGGCAATATGGGCAGAGCTGATGGGCTTGCACCTGCAGTACTCAACATTACGGCGGAGTGTGGAAATGCTTCACGACTACTAAGAGGACATGACATGAGCGCTAGAGTGGCAGGAGGAGAATAATGTCCAAGAAGGTGACCTCCTTCCCTTGCACAATCTCAGCCTCCCATTCGATGATGACTAGGTGCTAACTTCTGTTGGCGTTTAGTTTATAATTTGTTAAATAGTTGTAATAATTTTTGAATGGATAGTGTCTAGAAATGTAAACGGACTTGTAATCTTTCCCAAACAGTGTGAAGCAAGAGGTTAAGGGGACTTTTCAAACAGGTTGGTTGGTAACATAAGAAATAAAAGTCTATAGCATAGTAAATGGAGGGGTCTTATGAATAAAGTAAATGAGTGACTTAGCGAATTGTTGATGAATAGGTATTTAATGGCCTTTGGGGAACGCTCAGTAAATCATCATGGCAAAAAAAAACCCCTTGGCAGTGGTTTGCACATAGCGCAGAGCGCTAAAGCCCTTGGCGCTGCATCTTGTAAGGTAATAAGTAAGTAGAACGACTGTCTGTGCATGTATTGTAAGGTAATAAGTAAGTAGAACAACTGTCTGTGCATGTATTGATCAAAAAAATGGAAAAATCATGTATAAGGAATGAAATGGCTTAGTGCTTGTTGTGAATTGGCGCTGATTTGTTGTCTTCTTCCTCTATTGCAGGTAGGTCTTCATCATCCAACAAGTCTGTTTCTTCAAGTTCCCTTAGTTTGGCAGTGTCTATGTCAAGGGCGCTAAGCGGCAAGTCAATGTGTTTGTGGGCTAAGTAAGGCAGCAAGCGGAAGGCGGCAACTGGCCTATGTAACACAGAGCCATCCAGTTCACAAAGGACATAGGCACCTCCTCTATTCCTGGAGACGACTACCAGAGGGCCAAGGTACTGAGGACGCATCTTCTTATTGTGTGTGGTTTCAATTTTGGAATTGCGCATAAGGACTAAGGCTCCCCTCTTGAAGTCATAGTTCCTAATGGTGGCACTGTGGTTAGTTTCAAACCTTAGCACTGCTTTGCACCTGGTGCTGAAGACAGTTTCATGTAAGCGTGCTAAGTCTTCTTGGCAACATTGCAAATCTATGGCTCTCCTGGTAACCAAGTTGGGTAGTGGACACTATGCTGTTGGGGGCTGGCTGTAGGTAGGTGGCTTCAACTATGTCGGCAGGTAGTAAGGGGTGGGTGCCAGTGGCCATGTAATAGGGTGAGCATCCCATGCATTTACAGATTGTTACCCTTTCAGACCAGAAGACTGAGTAAGTGGCCTTGCTCCATCTGTTCTCGTTGCCGTTTACTGCCTTGAAAAGGGCTTGGCACATGTCAAAGTGTGGGTGCTCCACCAGCCCATTAGTGCATTTGTTGTAGCCGAAGATGTATATATAGTGGATATTATATTTCTTGGCAAGGTATGTTAGCGCTTTTATGATTGGGGCTCCATTGTCGGTTACTATCTCTCTTAGCGCACTCCAATGGCAGATGACATCTTCAAAAAGCCACTTTGCAATAGCATCATTGTTTTCCTGCTGAAGCATGCAAAATTCTGGCCAATGGACTAGCGCATCTCCCCTGGATAATGTACTTGAAGTGTCCCGACTTGGGCATGTGCATAGTGTCAATATAGATTTTACTGAATAAAGGGGCTGGCGTGGTGACCGTAGGTGGTATGAGGAGCTGGTGCATTTGCTGTACCTGGCAAAGATGACACGTTTTAACATACCAAGCAATATCTGCTTGCACTTGAGGCCACCAAAACCTCTCCAGCAAGGTAGCCCTAGTTGTGTAGAGACCACGGTGCCCTAACTCGTTGTGCATAGTGTGGAGGATTTGTAGGCGACCATCTTTCTCAACCACCAGCTTGTGGGCACCATCTTTATTTTGGTGCCAAAGACAATTGTCACTTAGGAAGAAGTTGGTAGCGTAGTGGATGAAGGATTTGTACTCATCGTCTGTTAGCTAAGGAGAGCGCTTAAGATCATCCATCCATTGGTGCATCAAGTCTAGGTAGTGGTCTTCTTTGGCTGCCTTGGCGCTTCTGGGGACTGCATCGTAGGTAAGTTTGCTACTGTCTTCTTGTAGTGGCTGGGGTTATTCTACTATCTGAACTAATGGCCATTGTGTGTAGGTAGGTGTTCAAATCCTCGATATAGAATGTGGCAATAGTTGGAAATGGGGTTGGTGTGAAGGGTACAATAGGATGGAGAAGGGTGTTAGTCGGAGTGTCAGGTCATAAGAGTCTGATGAGGAGCTGAATTAGGTGTATGAATCTGTGTAGTCTGTCAATCCAGTTGCTAAATTTGTCGTTGTTGCTAAGGTCTGGTTCAGGGTCACCAAGCTGCCTGGGTTGCCTAGATAGTCCATTGGGTCTGTGGAAGGTACCTTTAACGTGAACCAACTCAAAATGGAACATAAGAATAGCTACCACCCATTGGTTCATGCTTGCCGACAGTTGTATGTCCAGGTTCTGGAGCATACCCTTGATGTATCTGGCGTCAACTTCCACTATAAGGTTCCTGACTCCAATTAAGTACAGTCTTAGCACCTGGAATGCTCAAAACAAGCTGTCAGGTTCCGCTGACCATGGGGGCTCAGTCCACTGGGCAAATACCTTACGTGGTGATCACTATGTCCACGGATGCAGAGCACCGGTAAGGCATGAGGCATAGAAGGCTGAAGCAGGATGGGGGGAGTGTGCTGGGGAGTGCCGGTAGCGCCAGGTGAGTGGGTGAGTGCTGGGGGGGTGGAGGACAAGTGCCGGGGGTAGGCGTGAGTCCCGGGGATATAGGAGGGTGGAACGAGTGAGCGCCGGTGCACGAGCGAGTTCCTGGGTTCAAGAGGTAACGGATGCAGGGACTTAGCGAGTCCTGGGGATGGAAACAGAGCTGGGGAAGTTAAGCGGCTGAAAGGGGAAAGAGTCGAGATAAGATAAGGAGAGATGGAACAGATTAAGTTGAGGAGAGGAACCAGGAACAGAGAACCAAGAGAACTTAGAATAGTGAGGGAAGGGGAGCAATTAGAATAGATTAGAGGACGAGACAAGTAGGATGAGATAGAGAGACGATACGAGACAAGTACGATGAGAAAAGAAGCAAGTAGAAATAATGAGACCAGGGTGTGTGAGAAAATGAGATGGAAACAAGAACACGGCAAACAATACGAGGCTACAGTAATATCAAGACTAGAGTACCTACTTACTACTCTACAACTTATATACTACACAGTAGGTAGGCCCTGGGGCTCAGGCCTGGGTTCCAGTGGTGGGTCGCAGCACCGAGGCTTGGGGTGAGACCCAGGAGCTGTGTGGGCAGGGTGGAGGGTTGAGACATGTCGCACGGTGCAGCGGTCTTATACTGGAAACACAGAGACATGTGGTGGTGGGGTGGTGAGAAGGGAGCAGGAGCGGGGCGTGGTGTGCAGAGGTCAGGTCGGTGGTGATGCGTGATTGTGATGCGTGATGGGGGTCTCAGCGCATGCTGAGGGTGATGGGTGTTGCCAGTGCCAGCGCTGATGTGGCGGCTATGGGTGGTGTGATAGCCGAGGCTGGTGCTGATGTGGCAGTCATGGCAGTGATGGCCAGGGAGTGCTGCAAGTGGCGGTGGCTGGTGGCGGTGATGGGCAGTGATGGGCAGTGATGGCTGGGGGCTGCTGAGGGGGTTGGCTGGGTAGCGGTCTGGGCCCAGGGTGGTTGTGGGGGTTGTCTTGAGGAGGGTTGGAGTCCCAAGGCCAGGGCTGAGTCCCGGGGATCAGTAGTGGGTTGTGACACAAGCCGTAAAGTTCCAATTTTGGCTGACTATAGCAGGATTTGCGGTTGTTTAGGGTAATGGAATCAAAGCAATTATAGCGCCTCTGTTTATGGTTGTCACTAAGGCATTGACAGAGGTAGAATCCAATGGCAATGTATGAAGTGTCAACGGCAAGGATTATGGGATTGGGTGAGGTGTAGTCAATGGGTACTAGTGGCTTAGCGTTCTGAAGCGCCTTTACAAGATCTCGTTGGGTGTTTACCTGATTGGGTCCAAATTCAAAGGGCTCGTTAGTGCACATAAGGTGGGTAAGGTGGTGTGTGCAGTGTGCAAAGTTCTGAATGAACATGCGCAGTACTCCCACAGTCTCCAGAAAGGCACATACTTCTGAGAGATCATGACAAACCCCCCACCCCATCGCTCCAGTAGTGCTAAGCAAGACTTGTCAGGGATGTGTCCCTGGGGAGTACAGACATGGCCTAGATTTTGAATGTTGGCGCACATAGAACTAGCTTGTGCCCAGAGAAGGTCCCACCGCAGTACTTCATTTGCCTCAATACTCTATTAAGCAGCTGGAAGAAGTCCCATAGCACCAAGTATATGTTAGGATTGTCAGGATGCTTAGCAGGGATACCATCAATGAGTCACCAATCTTTTGGTCCCTTAGCGCCTACGTTGTCAATGAAGCAGAGGACAAATTCAGGGATTTCGGGCTGGAGGATGTAGGTGACGTTGTCATGAAAGATGGGTACAGAATTAGTCCACCCCATGGGGAGGGTAACTAAGCAAAGGGCGCCAAAGGGTGTCTGAAAGGTGGTAAGGTCTTGGGAAGTGGGATGAATTAGCCGCTCATCATAGCCAACATAGAGGTCCAGGGTAGCGCCACAGATCTGACCAGCAAAAGACTCTGCTACGTGGTCCAGGAATGGTGGCACACCCGAGTGCCAGATAGTGACCCTATTTAGTGGTTCTAAACTGTGTACAATGCAAAGTTTACCATTCTTTTTGAGTACACAAAACCAGTGCAAGCGGTAAGCACTATTTGACAGCTCATAGACGCCTGCTTTGATTTTGTCACGGATAATCTGGCAGACCTCTACCTCCAATCCCAGGAAAATAGGTCTGTTATGTTCAGTCCACAGTATATGGGGAATTGTAGGGATTAACACTGGCGGGAAGAAGGCAGTTCTAAAACTTCCTCTTTCTGTGTTGTTCCATGCAAAGGCCTTGTTTTGTTTGGACATCATGTTGCTAAGGACATTGAGCTCGGCAGGGGTTAGAAAGCCAGTGTCATGGTCCTTGGGAAACCATTGGCGCCTTTTCTCGATAAAGCATCCACTAGGCTGGAATGGCGGTGGGTTGAGATTCAAAGGGGGCATGTCGGCAAGAGGGTCGCCAAGGATTTTGCGCTCTATTCTGAACTCCTCGGGGACACTGCTGGCGACGGGCTTAGTTTTGAGCGCTATGGGCTTATACTTCTTTTTGACCTGTACTCCTTTTCTTTTAGGGGTGTTAGTTTGTGCATAGGTGGGGTGAATTTTGGGGGTAATGGGGATAACTGATTGAGTAAGTCCAAGAATTGCAGGGGAAGGTGAGTGAGGTAAAGTAGTGAGGTATGTATTGGTGGAGGCAAAGGGTTGAAAGGTTTTGGATGCTGTAAGGTACAAATATGACAAGGATGGATTTTCAAGCGGGGGAGAACTATTAGTGGGATTAGTGCTAGTGATCTGTGGAGGGGAGAGTACTTCAGGGTCAAGAAAGGCCGTTTTCAGTATATGTAAATTGTCCAAGATATGATTATACTCCAATGTAAGTGCCACATCTCTGTGATCATTGTCATTGCTAATCACATCCTCGATGGTGGATGAAAACACAAGTGCCAATGCTCATCTAAGCGCTGGTGCATAAAGAGTGGCCCCTTGCTGTGCAGTCCTTTATTCCTACCCCTAGGGAATGTGGGCACCATGCACCTAAGGCCAGAATTTGGGTCGCTACTGGTGATAAGACCCAGGTTGTGTCAAGAGGCGTACTAACGATTTTCCTGGCACAACCGCATGGACTAGTGGTTAGCACCCCTATGGATTACTGGCCACTGCCTTCAAGAGCTGAGGTTCGAACCCCAGGGCCCACCTTTGGCATACTTTTTACCAGTTTTGTCGGTGTTGCCGTCGTTCCCTAGTGACTGGCATCATTCCACTATATTGACATTTGGATGGTTCCATACTTACTTTTGGACATTTTTGACATGACAGACAGCTCGACTGGCGCCACTAGGCGTCGCTAAGAGCTGATGGACATTTTCCTATATAAAAGATTGTGGCCTGTTGTTTACTTACTAGTTCCCCGTGTTAGCGCC
>JAGGAQ010000285.1:0-24136 GCA_017657225.1 Termitomyces sp. T69sscA | reverse complement strand
TTACCAGACAATACAAATAGGACAACTGCCAATATTGTCTACCAAGAGATTTTAAATGGTTTACAATTGTAGTTTATAAAAGTTTGATTATATTGCATACTTGATAGAAATATACAAATACACATTGTTACTTGATGGGATTTAGAGCCATAACCAAACGAAGTGAGGTTATGGCAGTGCCTTTAGTCACTCAATGAGATTTGGAGCCATAACCAAACAAAGTGAGGTTATGGTGGAGCCTTGAATCACTCAGTGGGATTTGGAGCCATGACCAAACAAAGTGAAAATATGGTGGAGCCTTAGTTACTCAGTGGCATTTGAAGCTATACCTCACAAAGTGAGGTATAGTCGAGGCTGAGTGGTGGGGGGTTTGGGGGCGAAGCTCCAACGAGATACAAGGCCTGTGCCAAAGGCACAGGTCGTAGCTTGCAAGGGATGCAACAAACTTATAGTGTAAATCCTTAGGTAATGCCTTCATGAGAATGTTGGCAAACATATCTGAAGTGGAAACCCAGGAAGTCTCAAAAGAACCATTACCTGGATGTTCTCAAAAAAAATGATAACGTATATCAATGTGTTTTGAGCCAGATGATGTTGAATCAGAATTTGCAATGTCTATGGCACTTCAATTGTCGCAGAGAATTGGAAAAGGCGTTGGGACTGGAAGAGCAAGAGATGTGAGAAGGTAACAAAGTGCAAGAGCTTCACGTAATGCATGGGACATCGACATATACTTGGCCTCAGTCGAAGATAGGGCAACTGTCCATTGTTTGACTGACAACCACAATATGAGACTAGAGTATAAGAAAAAGACATAGCCAGAGACACTTCAGTGCATAGACACATCAAACGCCCAGTCAGCATCAACAGCTCCAAAATTAGCGGGGAGAAGTAACCGGGCAGGAGGGTCAGATGGTGTGCGAGAGAAGTTATATTCAAGTGCATAATTAATTTCGAGTGCCTGAGAGATAGCATAAGACCCGTTTTGCTGTGAGAAGATGTGTGCGTGTGTGATTAGCATTGTATTGGCCAAGGGACATGGCAGTGAATGCCAAATCAGGACGGGTACATAGGCTGAGATAAAGAATCGATCCCACAAGCCTTTGATAATGAATTTTTACATCTTCATTGGCAACATCAGGTATAGCATTGGGAGGGTGATCAGGTAGTTCATGGAGTTTGCCAACTAGTGGCAGCAATAGTGAGGTGGCATCGAGAAGGTTGTATGTTGTGAGTAAGTCAAGAATAGAACCCTTTTGAGATAACCACAATTTGCCCTGAATTTGGTCACAATCGATGCGAATTCTCAAGTAAAATCCAGAGTCAACCACTTGAAATTGCTTATTCATTTTGCAAATAACCCAGTCATAGAGTGGTCTCAAATTAGTAGCATTCAGTCCATCATCCATGTGGACACATATAATGATGAAGAGCTCTTGGTGCTTCAGAAGTGGAGGAATGGAGGGATCAGGGGGTGATACATACAAAGTGGCCAAAAAATACAGTGTGGTCGACTTTGCATCTGGTGAGACTCAGAAATTCCAGAACTTCTTGTAACACTGCATACCACTCATTTGAAGCTCATTTGAATCCATACAAGGCTTGCATAACCCGCTTGACTATTTTTGGATCGGAATCAGGAAACCCAGGAATCTGCTTACAGTATATTTTGTGCATGAGCAGGGCATTGTGAAAGGCGGTTTTGATGTCAAAGTAAACAAATCCAGATTGTGTAAAGTGGCATAAGCCAGAACAATGCAAATACTTGTCATCTTAGCGATGGGTGCATAAGTCGAGCCATAATCCTCAGGTCTTTGGCTAAACCCTTGAGCAATCAGGTGGGCTTTCTCTTTGCCTCGAATAATAGACCCATCAAGGTTCAGTTTGTCTGCAAATACCCATCTGACACCAATAGCTTTGTGCCCAGAAGGAAGAATAGCCAGTACAAAAACACCTTGTTGTTGAAGACTCTCAACTTCTCGCTCCATAGGAGCACGCCACACTGGCGCATCACTTTGACGAGTGGCTTCATGATAATTTTCAGGGGCCTTGTTGAGGTCATATTTGCGAGGTGTATGGAAGCAAAGAGGATCCAGGCCATGGGTCAAGTAAGTCATTTGTTCAGCAATAGCCGCATTTTCTAGAGTCACAAGATTGTCAATGGAATCTGATAGTATGGTGGTCACTAAGAGAGCATCAAGATCCAGAATAGCAGATGATGAGGATCTAGACGAGCTTGACAATTTGCCCACAAGCATGTGAGTTGTTTATTTCATTTTGTAATGTCCTCCAGAAATGCACAACCAGCTTCAGTGTGAGTGATATTGCAATGAGGATGTATTTGACATTCAGGAGAGTGAGGTCAAGAGGGATGTGGTGTATCAAGTGATGTAGTTGACATTGGTGTGGAGGGAAGTGATGAAGATGCAGAGAGAGGATGGGAGGGAGGGGAAATAGGCATTGATAAAGGAGGAGGTGATTGTGAATGTGAACAATTTTGAGGCCATAAGTGACCCTGTACATCCTCATTAAAAACAACATCATGTGAAAGGAAATAGTGTCCATTGAGATCATGAACACACCAGCCTAAAAAACCTTCTTCATAGCCCACAAAAATTGCTTCAAACCTTTTAGTGTCCCCTTTACAACAGGTTTCTGACAGATGAAGGACAAAACATTGACAACCCCAGATGCAAAGTTGGCATAGATCAGGTTTGATACCTTCCATGAGTTCATGTGGAGTTGTAAGAGCAGGTAGTGTGGATGTAGGAAGACAATTTTGTAGATACTGAGCTGTGAGAATAGCATCACCAAAAAAGAACATAGGTAGACCTGAATCCGCCATCAAGGTCTGAGTGGTGTCTTCAATAGTACAGATATATTGCTCTGCCTTCCCATTCTGCTGGTGGGCATATGCAGCAGTAGACTGAAGAATGATACCTTTGGAGTCAAAGTAATCCTTGAGATTTTCAGCTATAAATTCCTGAGCACCATCACAGCAAACCGTCTGCACTTTATTGCCTGATTTTGATTTCCACTGTGCTTGAATGATCTTGAAATGCTTCCCAGCCTGATTCCTAGATGATAGTAGAGCCATACTACCATAGTTTGAACAGTTGTCCAGAATGGAGTGAAAGTGGGTCAAACAACTATTTGAAAAAAGAGTAGGGAAAGGACTGCAGGAATCCATGTGTAAGAGGTCACATATATTTGTAGCCCATTGTTCAAGGTTATCATAAGGACAAGCAGGTTGCTTCCCAATAATGCACGGGATGCACTGGCAATCCTCAAAAACACCAGAGTAGTCAACCCCAGAAGCATAGTTCTTTGTAAGAACAGCTTGAGTGGTGTCCTGTGAGGAATGACCCATGCGACAATGCCAGAGCTGCCGTGTAGCAATAACACAAGGGAATGTTAGCTGTGGGGATGCTACAGCTGGGAAAGAAATGGCAGTGTGGGGTAAAATAAAGTCACAAAAGAGAAAAGACAATTGATTGTGAACTGTGGCCTTAATCAGACAATGTCCAAGATGAGAGTCATCACTTGGTAAGAAGATGGATGTTGCATCACATTCAAATAACAGTTTCATATTGTCGTCCATCATAGAGCCCACAGAGATTAAGTTTATGGGGACATCAGGTGCATGTAAACACTCTCACAAAATAAGAGTAACATTCCAACTGTCAGGTTCTACTGACCACGGAGGCTCAGTCCACTAAGCAAATACCTTATGTGGTGCGCATGGTGTCCACAGACACAGCGTACTGGCAAGAGTGTGAGGCATAGGAGACCAAAGCAGGGCCGGGGCGTGAGCAAGGGGTCGCTAGTAACCCTGGGAGGGAGGGTGAGTGCTGGTGAGGGGTGGAGGACAAGTGCCAGGGGTAGGCATGAGTCCTGAGGAGGCAAGAAAATAGAACAAATGAGCGCTGGTGCATGAGCGAGTCCCAGGATTTAACAAGTAAAGAGTTGGGTGAGCATGGGGACTTAGCAAGTCCCAGGGATGGAAGCAAGAGAAGCGGAGATCAAGTGAGCTGGAAGGGGAAAAAGTCAAAATAAGATAAAGGGAAGTGAAAACAGAACGAGTTGAGACTTGAGGCAGGAAACAAGAGAGACAAGGAGAACTTAGAGGTCAAAAAAGAGAGAGAGAATAAAGCAAAGATGGGATTAGAGTAAGAGACAAGTAGAAACAATGAATAGGAGGAGATACAAGATGAGTACAATAATAAATGAAGCAGAGTTGAAAAAACAGAGACCAGAACACGTGAAACTACAAGACAGAGACAAAACACAAAGAAACGATATGAGAGGTACAGCAATATCAAGACTAGAGTACTACTTGTTACTCTATGACTTATATACTGTGTGGTAAGTAAGCTCTGGGGCTCAGGCCCAGGTCCTGGTGGTGAGCTGTGGCGCTGGGGCTCAGAGTGAGACCTGGGGACCATGCAAGGCAGCAGTGGAGGTTGAGACATGTTGCATGGTGCAGAGGGTCTTGCTCTGTGAATGCAGAGACATGCAGCGGCAAGGCGGTGAGCAGGTGAGCAGAAGCGGGGCATGGCATGCAGAGGTTGGATCAGTGGTGATGTGTGATTGTGATGCATGATGGGGGTCTCAGCATGGGCTGGGGGAGCATTGGGTGTTGCCAGCGCTGGCGCTGATGTGGCAGCTGCAGTTGAGGAAGTGCCAGGAATATCTGGGGCCAGCGCTGATGTGGTGGTTATGGGCAGTGTGATAGCTGGGGCCAGTGCTGATGTGGCAGTCACAGCGGTGATGGCTAGGGAGGTGCCGGTAGTGGCAGTGGCTAGTGGTGGTAATGGCTGGGGGTTGCCGAGGTGGTTGGTTGGGTAGCGGTCCAGGCCCAGGACAGTTGTGGAGGTGGATTTGGGGGGGCTAGGGTCCTGGGGCCAGGCCTAAGTCCTGGAGGCCAGTAGCAGGTCTGACCATCAACATGAGAACAAAACTTGACTTCACCCTGGGCCAGAGTTTTCAAAGTGCCACAATCTGCAGTGCCAACAGGGACCGTTAAATCTATATTATATGTCCAGAAAAACTGTTTGTCCTTGATGATGTGTGTTGTGCACCCTGAGTCAAGAATGGAGTTGAATTTTGAGGTAATTGATGCAAGGACAACAAGGTTTGCGGAGCTCACAAATGCAAGATACGGTGGCAATTCAATTGACTTGGACAGGGTCAAATTGTAAGCAGAAAAAGTGATGTCATTCTCCTCCTCCTCTACAATTGTTGACATTACAGATATAGCAACGTCATTGGTAGCAAAAGGATGTGGTGAAGAAATAAGTTCCATGATAGTATCAGGTACAGCAGCATTGGCCTTGTGGCAAGATGAAGTATTCCGCAATGCTTCCACAGTCAGAATACAATGTGATGTATCCAAGGGTTCTGTTTGAGAATGTTACAATCCACTACCAACCTCCAGGACTTAACCCCAGCCCTGGGACTCCAACCCCCTCAAACCCATCTCCACAACTGTCCCGGGCCCAGACCACTACCTGACCAGCCACCTTGGCAGCCCCTGGCCATCACCACCGATCACCGCCATCAGCCACTGCCACCCCTGGTGCCCCTCCAGCATCACTGCCTGCAACTGCCACATCAGCGCTGGCCCCAGCCATCCTCGATGCTTCCCCACCACAGCCACCACATCAGCACCAGTGCCAGCAACCCCTGGCGCTCCCCCCAGCCTGTGCTGAGACCCATCATGCATCATGATCATGCATCACCATTGATTCAAGCTCCACATGCCACGCCCCACTCCTGCTCACCTGCTCACCTCCTCACTGCTACATGTCTCTGCGCTTCCAAAGCAAGACCTTCTGTGCTGCACGACATGTCTCAACCTCCACTGCTGCCTTGCACAATCCTTGGGTCTCACATCAAGCCCCAGCACTGCAACTTGTCACCAGGACCTGGGCCTAAGCCCCGGGGCTTACCTACCATACAGTATATAAGTTGTAGAGTAGCAAGTAGTACTCTAGCCTTGATATTGCCATACTTCCCATCTTGTTTTTCATGTTTCATCTCTGTCTTGTAGTCTTGCATGTTCTGGTCTCCATTTTTTCAACTGTCTCATTTCATATTGTACTTGTCTTGTATTGTCTCGTTCCCCTCATCTCTACTCATCTGGTACCCTAATTCTATCTCTGCTTTATTCTCTTCTGCCTCAAGTCTCTAAGTTCTCTTCTTTCTCTATCATCTCTTGCCTCAGTCTCAACTCAATCTGTTTTCCCTTTCCTTTATCTTATCTTGGCTCTTTCCTTTTTTGGCTTGTAAAGTCTCCGCATCTTGCTAAGTCCCCTCACTTGCCCCAGCTTTCTATTTGTCAATCCCTGGGACTTGCTCACACACCAGTATTTGCTTGTCTCCTTCTCTCACACCCCCAGGACTCGTGCCTACCCCTGGCACTTGTCTTCCACCCCTCACCAGCAGGAACCTGACAGAGAAGTAACCATAGTGGATGGAGTTGATGTATTTGAGGTCAAAGATGTACAGGAACTATTGGTGTTCTTGGTGTGGATGGCAGAAGCTTGATGATGCCAAAAGTCTAGATCTGTTTTGAGAATCATGTCCACAAGAAGGTAAAAGTTGAACATTCCATTAGGGTTGTTATCCCAGAATTGGCAAACTTCCTCACAAATGACATTAAAGATCCTGTGTTCAGGAATGCCATCCATCAATTCTTGAATACATTCATAAGCAGGCAATATGCCATGCCTGAACATAATTGGGAATAGCATTCAGGTGACAAGGATGAGAGAAGACAGAATCTTTGACTTTCTGAGCTGAGGCTGCACTTCCTATGCTATAGTGTTTCTGTAGGAATTCAAGCAGATGACAAGCAGTCTGAACAGGGAAACAATATGGGCCACCACAAGCAGGCGGGAGAGAGTTGAATATTTCAGCAGAAAGCTTGCCCGAGATGATGTAGGAACACACGTTATCATTTTCCCAAAAAGTTTCATATGCACGAGCCTCCTCAGAAGTCCAGTGTGGTGGATATGGTGGAGGCAGGGCAACCTTGCATGCTGGATCATAAGGTGCACCAGGTGGTGGAATCGGGCATACGTGTCCATTCAGGCCAAGGTGATTGATGAGCGCCATCACGGGATTGATCCAAAGACCCATAACCTGTCAACCCGGATCTGAGCACTATTAGGTAGCAACGAAAACAACCTCAGAGTCTACCCAAATGGGAGAGAACAACTATTATTCATACCTATTAGGTAGCAACGAAAACCTATAGTGCTAATGATCAGGTACGGTAAGAAAGGAAAGATAAACATATGTCACTCACAACCTCAGAGTCTACCCAAATGGGAGAGAACAACTGAGGTTGGAGTTGACGCAAGCGCGTATGTTAAGTACGTAAACACGTGATCACTCCGTCAGCTGACCATGCCAGGGTATCCGGGCGACATCTTTCGTCTGCGTAGTCCCTGTAAGTCGGCGAGTCTAATCAATGTCCTATGTTTATGACCCCGTACAGAGACTGAGGATTCTCTGACTTACAAAATGTCTGCCACATATACGGCCAACAACATAGATTCTCCGCAACCAGCATCTGCCACTCCGCCCTATTGTCAAGACAGCCTCGATTCTGTCCTTCCCACCTCGCTAGACGTGCTAGATGATGGTTTTTGTGAGCTTGTTGAGCGGAGGATTGCCTGGTGGGATTCAGCGCGTCTTAGGCTCTGGTTATCGAACCAAGGCTATACCTCTTACCAGCGGTCGTATCGTTCTTCGGGTGAACCTTCGGACACTGTCTTCCCAGCCGACTTCCATCAGCAAGACACAGTTTTTCCTTACGCCTATCATGGAGGGCCAGAGGAAAATGCATGGCGGCGTTTGAGTGCAAATACTGGCGACAGAGTGTGCTTCGTTTGTCTTTTTTGCTGTCTTTTTCATATCCAGCCGTGTTTAGGGAATCATCGGATACGCTCAAGACACTCAGGGGATGCATGTCGCATTGAAAGCTATAGAATTCGGGAGCCAGGAATATCGTATCCTCAAATATCTTCAGGACCAGGGTGTGCCAACATCGGTGGATGACTTTGAGAATGTAATACCCATCCTTGACATACTCCCTTGTGAGGGTCATTGGCTCACTATTATGCCTCGGTCCGTGCCTTTCCTACCCTTTGACGGATAATGACGAGAATGCTTGCAACATCTAGATGGGGCTCGTTTCCTCTGGAACCCAGCTATTGTAGTGTGAAAGAAGTGTACCACTTCATTCATTGTCTCTTGAAGGTTAGGCAATCATGGTTATCGCTACAGTCAATACCTGACCTTCTTACTCCATGACCTTCTTCCTAGGGTCTTAAGTATCTCCATTCACACAGAATAGTTCATGGAGTGCGTCTTTACCTTTTAAGTACTAAACAGCACTATTAACTGGTGTACAGGATATCAAGACGGAGAACATACTTGTCAATCATGTCGACAGGCACTACTATGATGAGTACAACGAGCATCGCGCGTCTCTGCGCACTCAAGGGAAATTGACCTATGCGCTGTTTGACTTTAGTCATTCAACTATGTTTCCGGAATTTGCACCAATTAATGATTGTCGACTGCCTAGCGATATCTCTTTTCGTACCTATCCGCAGCAACGTCCAAACGACACTCACCAGGGAGAAGTCGATTTTAATCCTTTTGCATTTGATGTGGGAATGCTGGGTGTCTTCTTTTGCAGAGAATTCCAGGTAGACTGATGCCATTTCTGCAATCATTCTGCCATAACCTTATTCTTGTTCAGCACTTTATAACTTCGGCGCCTATGTTGGCGCCCCTTTTTGACATGATGACCACCAGAAACATTTCAAGGCGTTTCACAGCTTCCGAAGCCCTGTCATTCTTTGAGGAGCAGGTTCGACCTCTAACAAATTGTCCAGAAAACATTGGCTGTTGTCGGCGAGGCTTGCGTGAATATCCGGTACCATTTGATGAATTTGACCGTTGGAAGGACCTCGACCCCAAATTCATTGATAAATGGGCCAAATTTCGTGAACCGCCCATTCCTGTTCATCTTCGAATCCTTCAAAGATTCTGTGAACGTCCTTGGCGATGGTATCTCGTCAATTACGTCCGCAGAATTGGTCGATTTGTCAAGCAGGGTTGTCATCTATTGTTCCGCATATTCTGAAGTGCCGTTCACTACAAATTCTACCTTGGTGTTTCAATAGTCCATTGTCGGAGGATAATGTACTCCACTGTTCTAAATAATCCCTTTAAGTCCACGACTCGCCAATCACCATTTGCTTCCTCACATCCCTTGTATGTGACACTGAGAATTTTCATTGTTTGACTCTTATGACTGTGTACCTCGATGATTTTCATGTCCCTTTTCTTTTCCAAGTTCTAAGTGTCGGATAACAAACACGACTTTGTTGATTGTCGGTCCGCGAAATTGACCACTCATTATGGAATTAAGGCCCTCCCCACCTATGACCTTCGGATATTTCTGTAAATCAGGCCAACGTGGTGGCACCGTGTCTATATTTGAATCTCACACTTAAAACTTGTTTTTTTACTCTACAAAAACAAAATTCATGTTCTTTTATTGAGTAAGATAAATTGAAACAGAGTGAATACTCAGAATTACAACTATGAACTACATGACACATATGCGTTGCTATGAAAAACAATGAGAATCACAATGAGCTCACAGGCATAGATAGAGCATATAGATTGCCAAAACGCATCATGTCACTGTTTGTAAGGCTATGGTGCATCAGGTGTCAGTGGTACGCTGCATCTATTCAGGAGCATGTCAAATGTGTCAAATCTACACAACCTGTAGATATTGACATGGAAAATACAATACAAAACATTTATAGGATGTCAGACCCACATCCAATGGAATTGATCACCATTTTCCTCCTGCTGGACCTTTTATTGTACATGTACACTTGCAGTGTTCTAGATTTTTGTTAATTTCACTGGCATCCACTGCATGGCCCTTCTGGACACATATGATGGTGACCATGCCTTCAAGGAGTGCTTCCTCCAGTTCTGTCTCACCTATTTTCTCCTCAGCAAAGATGCCTTTGGCTCCAACATGGTGAAGATAGCCTAGATGCTGTCATACATGAAGGCTGGATGGGTCACCAAATATGCACTATGTGTGCTTCAACATCCAGAAGTGTTGGCAGCTTTCCAAATTGGGCCACCTTTGAAAAGGACTTTCAGGCAGAGTTCTTCCCAGTTTATCCCACTAAATCTGCTGCACTAGTACTGCATAATAGGGAGCAGTATTGGCAGAGGAAGTGGACATTGAATGAATACATCAATTCCTTGTGAGCACTAGTCAAGCAAGCAGCCTATCCAGATGGTCTCCAACTGTGCCTCACATTTCAGGATGGCCTACATCCTGCATTGATGGAGTGCATTGACAACCCTGCAGAGGGTTGCCCAGACAATGAGCAGATTACCATCTGGTACAAGGTGGCCTGGAATCAGTGGCAGATCATGGGGATCAGGCACAAGCTTTGCCAGATGCACCTCACTCATTGCCCCACTCCTGTAATGAGTCTCTAGCACCCAGTTCACATTCATTCAATGCCTGCCCCAGCTTTGGCCACTTTACCATGACCTCTACTGCCAAGCATTTCCATGTTTGTAGATGCCACTCAGCAGCATCACCCTGCAAGGTCTACCTATTAGTGTCTGAGGAACAGGACAAGCTTGATGCTTTCCTTCAGGAGAACCTGTACTCTGATCACATCTGCCCCTCCAAGTTGCCAATGGCATCTCAGGTCTTCTTCATTAGAAAAAAGGACAGCTCTCTCCAACTGGTCCAAGACTACTGTCAGGTTCTGCTGACCATGGGGGCTCAGATCACTGATCAATGCCTTATGTGGCAACCACAATGTCCATACACACAGCAACTGTTGAGGAGCATGGAGCATGTGAGACCAGGGCAGGCACTGCTGGCACTGGAAGATATTTCCTTTGGAAAAAGTGTGAAAGAAACATGTTATACCATTTCTGAAGTGCAAATTTCCAATAGAAAAAGGTATTTTCCTTTGTTTAAAGACTTTTTCTATCGGAAATTTCTGCCTCAGAAATGGTATAACATGTTTCTTTCACACTTTTTCCAAAGGAAATATCTTCCAGTGCCAGCAGTGAGGATTGCGGATGTGAGCAGCAAGCAAGTGAAGAGCACCACTCATGCTGGTAAAGAGGCATAAGTGCCAGGGTGTGGGAGAGGGGTGGAAGATTAGCACCAGGGATGAAAGTGAGTTTCAGAGCCAGGGATCTAGAGACCAACATGAGTAACGGGGACTTAGCAAGTCCCAAGATCAGGGATAGAGTGCAGAGATCTAGCCAAGCTGGAAAAAGAAAGAGTCAAGGCAAGAGATAGATGAAGGATGAAAAGAGACTGAGGCCAGAAACAAGAAGAAGATGGAGAACTTGGAGGCTCAAGGCTTTGGGAGCATGAGAGGCATGGAATGTTGAGGAGGGAAGAAGTTGAGCAGGGAGGGGGCATGGAGTGTGGAGGTTGGACCAAGAGTGATGCATTAGTTGTGATGTGTGATGGATGCTTGGTTGGGGCCAGAGAAGGTCTCAACATGGGCTAGAAGAAGCGCTGAAAGTTGCAAAGGTCAGTGCTCATGTGGAATCTGCAGGCAGTGATGGCCAAGGAGATGCTAAGAGTGGTAGTGGCTAGTGGCAGCCATGAGCAGTGATGGGCTGTGGGCTGTGGGGGGTGGTGGTGGTGGCTGCAAGGCATGTAGTGGTCCAGATCCAGGGCATTGTAGGGCTGGTTTGTGGAGGTGGGAGTCCTGGAGCTAGGGCTGGATACCAGAGGTGGGCAGCATATTGTGACAACTATCAGGTTCTTAATGCCATGATAGTGAAGAATCACTATCCCCTCTCCCTCATTTCAGAGCTCATCAATGACCTCTGGAGGGGCATGGTACTTTACAAAACTAAATGTTTAGTGGGATTACAACAATGTGCACATTCATGAGGGAGATGAGTGGAAGGCTGCCTTTTGGACCAACCATGGACTGTTTGAAACTCTTGTTATTTTCTTTGGAATGACCAACAGCCCTGCCACTTTCCAAACAAGGATAAATGACATTTTTCAAGACCTCATTGCTAAGGGTACAGTGTGTGTTGATAAGACCCAGGTTGTATCGAAAGGTGTACTGATGTATTGTCTGGCACAGCCATATGGACTAGTGATTAGCACACCCTATGGTTTACCTTGTGCCTTCCCAGAGTGCTAGGGTTTAAATCCCTGGACAAACACATTTCATATCTTTTTATTATTATTTTCAGGCTATTTGACCTTACTTTTGTGACTCTGAGGTTTCACCGACCTTGCTGCTGCACCCTGGTAACCGCCATCATTTTTATGGCACTGACATTTTGGTGATTTCATACCTACTTTTTGGCATCTTGACACAACAGACAGCTTGATTGGCGCTGCTAGGCATCGCCAAGGTCTGATTGATATTTTCCTATATAAAAGGTTGGCTATTATTTACTTACCCAGTTTGCCACTTTGGCAACCCTTGATCATGCAGACCCTGCTGAAACTCTCACCCCATGATATCTGAGGCCATCATTGGCATGGTGCCAGAGAGCTGGCAGATGCTAAGCCAAGAACAGTAGGGCCAACAGTTTCACTTCCTATGCTACCCTCTCACCTAGTCTAGCTTGGCTGCAGCACAGGTGAGTGCTTCATGCCTCTCTCCCAAGTCATTCTCATTGTGTCTCACTCACCACCTAGTCCAGAGTAGGTTTTATCCTTCTTATTTTACTTCCTGCTAATTATTTGCTACTCCTCTCAGTGAGACACTTTTCTGATGACCTCTTCAATGAGTTGAACTCATCTCTCACCACAGGCTCTCAAGCTCAATCTTTTTTCAATATATTACAACAGAGCTTGAGATCTTATAATGTAAGTCCTCATGTTGAGACGTGGAGTTTTGACTCTCACTCAAGTCTTAACTTACCTCCAGATCTCTCACTGTTATATCCATAGTTTTCTTCCATAAAATTTTTTTTGCACTTATCTGCTTGGTCCCTTGCCATCTTAATATCAATTTATGCCTGAAGAAGAAGTCCGCAATGCTTCAGCTGTTCAAGAAGGCACAAGTGGCTCAGTTCATGAGTTGCATGCCTCAGATCTCATCAATGCAGTGCACAAATGCACCAAAGCATGCGAAAAGCTGGTTGACGAGACTGTGGATGGCTTGCAATCCTACAACAGTTTTGCTCAGGGAATCAGAGATCTGGGATGCAGTCTCAACAAGGCCAAGGATTTTTGCGACGCTGTCAGGCAGCGAATTGAGATTCAAGAAGCCAAATCTAAAGCTCCCATTATCTCTACAAGGGAAGCAATGCCTGAAGGCCTTTCCAGTAAAGAACTTGAAGCATTTCACCATGAGCGGAGCGATACAATATCACACTTGGCCCAAGAACAAGAGTGAGCTCACAACCAAGCAATCAAAGCCACTGCTTGGGCCACTCTCAGGTCAAAGCTTGATCATATTCCTTGGGCTCATGATCATGTCCAGTCTCCTTCCCAAGCTGTCAATCTCCACAAGCCTTCTGAGACCTCCACTATTCCTCAATCATTGCTTGATGTGGCCCCTCACCTGGCCCAGCTCCAATCTCAGGTCTCTGCAGACCCTCATATTGCAAAGGCTTGGGAGCTTCAACAGGAATATGGGAAGAAGAGAATTGTCAACTCCCTCATTGACCTTGAGCAACTTCAAAAAGTTAAAGATCCTATTTCATGAGCAATGTGGAAGCTGGTCATAATGGACCAGACCAGTATGTCAATTTTGAGAAACTATACGCTACACTGGACAAAGCTTATAATCAAGATGATGAACCAAAGGACTTCATGGCTGGATTCCCTCTGGTCAAAAAAGATCACACAGTTGCCCACTGCCCGATCTTATCAGAATTTGACTGGCCTTGTACTTTTGACGCCTGGATGGCAGCAGTTATTGTATTCTACCCTCATTGGGAGACAGAGTTATCTTCATATTGTGGTCATATCCTCAACTTTTTCTGCTGGCTTCCTGGGGCAGCATTTGTTGTGATTCAGTTTGACAGAGATGCCTAAGACCAATATGCTCAAAAACCTTTCCAGATGGATGATTACAATGAGCTTCACATACCCTTGCTCTCTCAGCTGCTTAGCACATCCACATCTGCATCTGGGACAAATCTTAAGCGCAGCATCCCATATCAAGGACAAGAGCAAAAACAATCCTCCACAATATGTCAGAACTGGAACCTAGGGTTCTGTAATTCTGACCCATGCCCCAGCAATCATTGGCATCACATGTGCAGTGAATGCAACGGATGACACAGAGCAAGAGTTCACAAAGACTGCCTCAACAAGCTCAGACATTGCAGGCAGCAATACCAAACAAGTGGAATCAATCCTTTAAGCTGAGATGGCTTGTGCCTCAGGTCCAAGATCTCTTGGTAACCATTCAAAATGGCCTGGAGACACATTCAGAGAGGGTCCACGGTTTTGTCATGGTTTCATTTGGAGCAATTCACATAAGGATATTTCTATGTCCCCATCAGCATTGGCTATGGAGACAGCAACTCCACTGCCTTCTCCTCCAGAGCATCTCCCGTTAAACCTTAACATCCAATCTACGCTCAAATCGATGAAAGACTACATTAGAGTTGAGACCCCCTTTGACGTTGACAAGTTTGAAAAGATGCTTTGGGATCACCCAAACCAGCTGTTCGTAAGATCAGTTATGGATGGCTTACACTTTGGTTTTTGGCCATGTGATGAAGGAGCCTGGTCCATGGATGATGACAAACTGTTGGCCAATTATCCACCAATGACAAAGACATGGATGTGATCTTAGCATTCAGAGACAAAGAAATCAATGCATGAAGATGGTCAGATCCACTCGACTTACCCAAACTCCTACCAGGAATGAAGTCTTCACCACTTTTTGTTGTCTGGCAGAAGGGGAAGGCTCAGGTCGTGACTGACCACTCAGCATCAGGCTTGAATGATGGCATCACAAAAAGAAGCAAAAGTCAGGTATGACGACATGTGTACCTTTGGACAAGCTATATATAATGCAAAAAGAAAATATCCAAACAAAACATTGGTTATGTGAAAGTCAGATGTCACGAGCACTTTCCTCAACCTCCCAGCTCACCCCTCTGGCAGCTGAGACAAGTAATGGAGGTAGACAGAAAATGGCAAATAATCCATCATCTCATTTTTGGAACCCGAGCATCTCCCTGCTGCTGGTGCATGGTAGCTAACCTAATTGCCTGGCTGATCATTGTCAAACTTGGAATAGACAACCTTCATGATTTTATGGACAACTTCTTCAGCTGGGATCTTGCTTCTAATCTAGTCGACTTTAAAGGACGGCTTTGCCCGAAGCAGCAAGTACAGTTGCTTATTTTGTGGGACACAATAGATTGCCCTTAGGAGGACAAGAAACAGGGGTTTGGTACTCATCTCAGGATCATTGGTTTTTGGGTTGACATAAATGGAGGTACCATTACACTGACAAAAGACTTGCTTGATGACATCTGCAATAAAATAAAATGCTTCATGGAGACTCCATCACAACGTCCATGACTTCAAGAAACATCTTGCTGGTCACCTTAACTGGCTACTCAATGTTCTTTCATGAGAACGATCAGCTCTCTCTTCTTTATATAATAAAATTGCTGAGAAATCAATGCCCTACACAGGAATCTATCTCAATTGTGATGTAATTGAAGACTTAAACTGGTTGAAGGATGCTATCCCTACAGCTGTCGGGGTTCACTTTGTCAACAGTGCCTTCTGGGATGACAGCTCAGCTGACTTTGTCTTGTGGACTGATGCTAGCCTGAAGACGGCGATGGCCTTTGTGTATGCTGGAAATGGCTTTGTATAGCAACTGAAGCCTCGATCCTCAGAAACTAAAATTGACATCTTCTTCCTTGAGCTTGTCACAATCTTATCAGAAATTTTCCACACAGCTTTGTTCAATTGTCCCCCCCAGAAAGTTCTATTGTACACCAACAGTCTGAACTCTGTCACAGTGTTCAACTCCCTCAGTGTGTCTGAGCTGCTTCATAATTCAGTGCTACAAGTGGTTGCAGGTATTATTCTAAACACAGGAATTGATTTGCATGTTCATCACATAGCAGGTGCTGACAACATACATGCTGATCTCCTGTCATGATTACTCCTTGATGATTATTGTCATCACTTCACCACTGATCACATCCAAGACTTTGAGCCTCCTTGACACCTTCTTCTGGTGTGATGGAGCAAATTGTTTCAAAAGCATTGGGTGGGTCAACGTCTTTGACTTGCCCACCCATGCTGTCTGATGAGTCAAACGCTATTGAGAAAACTATGGCAGCAGGCTATGCAACCGCTGCTTGTGATTACCTTAAGTTTTGTCTTGCGCATAATCTTTCTATCAATCCCACTCCTGAAACACTCTCTAAATATATTGCATACACCTCACATTACGTTGCTTCAGCCCTGAGATACCCCTCCGGCATCAGACATTTCCTAATCAACTTCTATCCAGATTTTGACAAAAGCCATGCACACCCAATGGTTCAAGCCACTATAAGAGGCTTGAAAAAGATAAGAGCTGACCCAATTAAGCAAAAACAGCCCCTACACTTACACCATCTGTAGTCTTTCACCAATGCTGCAAAGAAATCTGGTGATTATGACGATTTATTGTTTGCAACTATCATGTCCTGCGCTTTTTATGCCTGTCACCATTCTAGTGAACTTATCCTCACATCCTCCCATATCAACTGGAGAAAAATCGTCAAAAGATCTTCTTTATGCTTCTGCTAAACAATCCAACTGGACTAAGCTGCAGATGTCAACGTGAAGGCGGGTTCCAAAGGTAAGGAGCATTCCTGGAGGCCTCTGCGCATAACAGGCATCAATCTTATTCAGCAGATCCTGCTGAAACTCTCACCCCATGATACTTGAGGCCATCATTGGCATAGTGCCAAGGAGCTGGCAGATGCTGAGTTGAGGACAGTAGGGCCAATGGTTTCACTTCTTGTGCTGTGCTCTCACCTAGTCTAGCTTGGCTGCAGCACAAGTAAGTGCTTCATGCCTCTTGCCCCAAGTCATTCTCATTGTATCTCACTCACTACCTAGTCTAGAGTAGCATCTTATCCTTTTTATTTTACTTCCTATTATTTGCTACTCCTCTCAGTGAGACACTTTTCTGACAACTTCGTTGATGAGTCAAACTCATCTCTCACCACAGGCTCTCAAGCTCAATCTTTTTTTAATATATTACAACAGAGCTTGAGATCTTGTAATGTAAGTCCTCATGTTGAGATGTGGAGTTTTGACTCTCACTCAAGTCTTAACTTACCTCCAGATCTCTCACTGTTGTATCCATAATTTTCTTCCATAAAAATTTTTTCACACTTCCACCCTCCTCACCCTGATAAAACTTGATTATTTCCTTCACATAGTGTAATTTACTTACAACTGATAAAATATGATTGTTTCCTCCACATAGTGTACTTTACTTACAACCCATGCCTTCTTCCCATCTTCTCTCATTGTTTCCTGTCGCTTCCTGTCTACATCTGGAAAGACACATGTGCCCAGATTTGGGCTAAACAATCCGACTGGACTAAGCTGCAGAGGCAAGGAATCAATAATCTACAGATAATGGGCATCACTGAGCATAGCCACCTGTCTGGCCAACCCTGAGATTGTGATGCAATCACAGCAATCTTGATGTCATCACAGATCACTAATCCATGATGGCAGCCATCACTGAGCACAGCCACCTGTCTGAAAAACATCAAGTTCATGATGGAGCAATGAATCATTGATCTCATCACCCAGTAATCTTCCTTATCATCAGACTGACTTTTTGATGTCTTTGATTGTCTTATCAATGTGTCACTCCCACTATTGGTGTGGGCTCATAGGTTCTCTTTTTACAAGGTATGTCTATGCTTACAGTTTTCAGTGTTTTTTTCAGAAGCTTACAGTCTTTAGCTCTCTTTAATCTTATTCTTTTTATACCATTGTATCACCAGATTGCATGCATTGTCATGGAATGCCTCTGCCAGCACCAACTTTGTCTCAAGCCAGAGAAGTGCAAGTTTGAGCAGACTTGAATTGAGTATCTTGGGCTGATTGTCTCATATGGAGTCACTGAGATGGACTCAGTGAAGGTGGCAAGTGTGGCAGAGTGGCTGGAGCCCAAGAATAAGAAAGAGGTGCAGGCCTTCCTAGACTTTACTAACTTCTACTGGAGGTTGATTCAGGACTTCTCCAATTGTGACACTTGCCTGCAGGGTGCACAGCACAAGTTTGAGGTCTGGACAGATCACAAGAACTTAGAGTATTTCAGAACAGCCAAGAAGCTCAACCGCTGACAGGCTTGGTGGTCTCTTTACTTAGCCAACTTGAACTTTTTGCTGCACCACAAGCCTGGCTGGAGTATGGAGAAACTCAACGCCCTGTCTCAGAGAGCATACCATGACATTGGAGGAAATAACAACAGCAATTTTGTGCTCTTCTGGCTGGAGTTGTTTGCAATCTGGGCCATGGAGGACTTGGCTGTCCAGGGAGCAGAAGTGGACATCCTCCAGAACATTTGGTATGGAAACTGGAATGGCCATGTGGCTGAAGCAGGCTCTAAATTCTGGATGTACAACTGGGGCCAAGTCTTTCTGTGCAGTTAAATGGGCCCTCTGAAATGGGCTCCTGACTTTTCAGGACTACATCTATGTGCCCAATATTCCAGAGCTTTGCTAGAGGATTCCAAGCAGCATCATGACTCCTGCATTGCTAGATACCCTGGCCAATGGAAGACATTGGAGCTAGTGTCTTGGAACTACTGGTGGCCCCAGATGTCTTGGTACATTGAAACCTACCACCAGCACATGTGACTTTTGCCTCTGAACCAAGCTACAACACCACCTTTCCACTGAACAATTCCATCTGCTATCAATTCCCACAAAGCAATAGAGTGTAGCCTCTGTGGACTTTATTGTAGAGCTCCCAGATGCTCATGGATATCATGCAATCATGGTAGTGGTGGACCTCGGTGGCAAGCAAGCACACTTCATCCCCACCCACGCCACTTGCCCTGCCATGGGTGCTGCCAACATGTACTGAAGAATGTCTGGAAACTCCATGGCCTCTCTGATGCCTGTGTCTGACTGAGGGCCACAATTTGTAGTGGATTTCACAAGAGAGCTCTACCTCAGATGGCCCAGACTGAACATGTGAACCAGGAACTCAAGCAGGACCTCTGCCTCTTCTGCAATGCATGTCAGGATGTCTGGGACAAACTACTCCTAGATGCAAAGTTTCAGTACAACCACATTCATGCAGCCACTCAGGTGTCACCATTCTTCCTGAACACCAGGCATCATTTGCATATGAGGTTTGAGCCCTGGGCTCAGCCATCTGAAAATAAAGCCATGAACAAATTTGTGGATTGGATAAAAATAGTGCAGGAGGAAGCCAAGGCTGCTCTGATGAAGGCACACTTGGAACATTTCAGATTTTCTCCTCAAGACCTATGGACTTATGGACCTCTGGACCTATGGACCTATGGAAAGATGCTCTAGTCATATTTCAGGCATAAAGAGTGGAGATCTTTTTGTTTTGAGTGATGTAAAATTTTCCAATCTTATCAGGTATCTTGAATTCTCAAACTTTGTTAGTGTAGGAAGGTTCTACAAATGCTATGTTATCCTTACCTTTCAGGTTTTTACCATAAACTTCAGGGATTTTCTTCTAGCTTTGTTGGCTGAATTTTGCTGCTAAGAGTTTTGCACAAGAAGATCTCAGGTTGTTGTGGATGTGTCCACTGATTGATCCATAATTATGCACAAAACTAGAGTAGTTCATATACCCTCTGTAGACAGAGTTGTAAAGTCCAATGATTTGACCTTTGGAATTTTGCATTTATAAAAACCTAGGAGAAGGTTGCCCATCAACTAGGAATTTTGCTTCTGTCAGTTTCTTATTCATTCTCTCTATTGAGGCCATGAGTCTTATTTCCTGACTTACTCTTCTTGTGAAACCAAGAGGCCTACTGAAAATTTGGTGATGAGATCTGAAGACTTGAATTTCCAAGAAAAGGGCTTTATTTCTACTCAAGTTTGTGATAAGAGTCTTCTTGCTCAAATTCAAATTTAAGGACTCTTTTAGGTAATTCTTGATCTGATCTATAATTTTATGCAGTCTTCTCTAGAACCTCTTGCACCCAGAATTCAGTCATCTGTATACCTTATGTATACTAGTTTTTTGAAGTTTGAATCTAAGGGGTGTTTTGAGGGGACTGATAGTTGGAGTCTGAGTCACTTTGACTTTTTGGCTATAAATTTGGCTCTGGCTTTTTTTCTAACTATATCTGATTCAGACGGGGTTTCCTCTAGGCTTGGTACCTTTGGAGAACAATTTCATAAGTCCTTCTATAAACTTATCTAGTTCATCCATGTATATGTAGTGGGCTGAGAATGGAACCTTGTGGTGTTTCAATTATAGCATGTTTGAGCTTGTTAAACTCTAACTACCCTGCTTTAAGGGCTTTTATAAGCAATCTGATGAATCTTTTGTCTTTAATTCTTTTACTAAGTATTTCTAGTAGGATTTTGTGATTGAAGGTATTGAAGCACTTAGAAATATAATCTTTGATGTACCAAGTGGCAACACCAAACATGGTAAATATCTGTCCAAGTGCTGTGTGACAGCTCTTGTCTGTTCTAAATCCATGGCTGTTGGGAGAGAAGCTAGATTCATAGATAGTTTCAAGTATCATTCTCATGACCTCTTGTACTAGCTTGTCTCTCAGTGAAGCCACTGTTAGTGGTCCTGTTTCTTCTTCTGATGCTTTTAGGATTTGTACTCTACTGGGACTAAATTTAACAGTGTTGTTCTTCATGCTACTTATTTCTCAAATTATTTCTTCCAATAAGCCATCCAAAGTTGAGGGTACAATACCTGGAGTCATATTTCCAGGATTACTTTTCAACTTGTGGTAGGCCAACTCATAGAGTGCCCAAACCTTGCCTTCCCCCTTAGGCTGCCAGCAGCAGGTCAAGGCCTATGTCTAGCAGCATGATGAGATTCTCTGCTCACTTTACACATTTCCAGTGGAGCTTGCTAAGTGCACTCATGCTCTCACCACAACTTCTCAGGAACCTTGAAGCAAAGGGCTAATTGCCTCCTCAAGTTCCACAAGTTGTACCAATGAGGTGCTATCCTTGAGAATGCCCAGAACACCCTCTGAGTGAATTCTAACCTTTGGGATGAACTGCATGCTCTGGTGTATGAAATTTACACTAGCCTCAACCTTTAGCATTTCAAGAACCTCATGGATCATGCATGTTCATTTCACATGCAATGTGAATCTATCAAGGCCCAGGACCCTGTCATCACCCCAATACACCATCAGTAGGAAGAGCTTAATGCTGCATCCAACATTCCCAAAGCCCTCAATCTCTTTGGAGAACTTTTTGACCAGCTCACTGCTTTAAGTTGTGTGTACCATCATGAATAGAGTAAGAGAAAGAGACAAAGAGGAGCATAGATTCAGGAAGATTATAATCGCAGAAGCAACCTACACAATATAGAAACTACAGTGTCAGATTTTGCTGACTATGGAGGCTCAGACCACTGGGTGATTCTGTCAAGGAACTTTTATTCTTAGTTTACACTGATTTCTCTTTGATTTGCCCCCCTACATTTCAGTTTGATCCTTACGCCACTCATCAGGACCCCCAAGGCTCACTCTAGACCTCCAAAGATCTTTGAAGATCTCTGGAGGTCATTTCCTTGTGGAGAAACCTCCAGAACTTTCCACACTTCCTGTCTAGGCATTATCTAAGGTTAAGCTTAGCTCCAGTCATTTATACAATTATTCTCATGCCTCTATTGCCCACTGATGCACTGCACCAGGGAGCAGAGATCCTTAGATTTGTTCTCTTTGGATTTCCTTCTACCAGGTAATTCATTACCATTGTATTATCGATTATTGTTCCTAATATATCTTTGGATTCCCCTCTGCCAATTGTGTGACTAAGCTGCAACTCCTGGAGGTTGCCTTTACAGCTGAACAAGTCTTCTAACTCTGGTCTGGAATCCCCTCATAGCCTGCCAGGACTCTCTGGGCCCCTGTTTGTCACTTCTCCACCAGGCTTAAACATCTGCACGTTTCAGCTTGCCAATTCACATACTCTGAAATGCTCCAGCCCCTTAGAATGAAGCTTGAACTTGCTTACTACACCTAGAGACACAGGTGCAGCCGACTCAAGCTTCCCTCATTCATCACATAACCAAACTCTCTACCCTCCACCGAACCACTGATCACATCTCTCAATCCCTCCAAGCACTGCTAAAGTGCCTACCCTCCATCTCTGTAACACCCCCAGTAGCAGAACCACCTCTAGCAGCCCCAGCAGGTCCCCAGGCACAGATGATGTCCAACTCTTCCAGACACATATGATGATGACTGTTAATACAAAGGAATGTTGTGAGCTGAAAATGGTAAGCCGTGACATATATCAAAAACAGTAGATATACCTTGGTATTAATAAAACCAATGAACCCACATGATGGGAAACAACACGTCGACAATGAAAAGAAGTCAGACTGATACAAAAGCAATGGCCGAGTAATGAGATCATGAATCAATCATGACATCAGAATCTCGACGTTCCGGACAGGTGGCTGTGCTTGGTGATGGCCGCCATCATGGATTACTGATCCATGATGAAATCAAGATCTTGGTGATTGTATCACAATCTCGGAGTTGGCCAGGCAGGTGGCTGTGTCTGGCGATGGCCGCCATCATGGATCACTGACCTGGTGATGGGACATCAATCCCAACCAACAAACCTCTGTTAACCGTACCTACCAACTACCATCACTACCTACGCTTACCCGCAGATTGATCGCTCCAATACCACGCACACAAACCCGTAGAAGGAACAAACAGAGGGCAAGGAAAGGGGCCGGCTGGCTAAGATAGAGCCAGAGGAATAGTCTTGGCCGGAAGAAGGCTAAACCATTCCCCTGAGAGGGTCTGGACACACCAAGGCAGCAGCAGCACCCCAGGTATACAAGAAAAGCGGTGGAATCACGTGAACAATGCCTGGTCCGTGCGCATCACCGAGGAGTATAAAAAGAGAGGATTATTGGGAAGGCTGACAAGCAAACAGCTTGCCACGGCATGGAGTCCCCAGCATGTGGACCTCTTAGGCTCAGGAGCTCAGGTTTGGCTTCAGTAGGATCACATGGGAGATTTAGTTTATTTATTGGAATTAAACTGGGTTCTTTGACTGCCAATTTGTGTGAGCAAGACCCTCCTTTTAAAACCAAATAAACTATATTGTTTTCACTACCTAAAAGTGCGCATGCATGTAACATAGCCCAACGCAACTAAGTGAATAAGATTATCTTAATTGGATTAGATTATCTATTGATAAGATAAGATAATATAATCTCGTAATAAGAAAAAATCCAATTACGCATCACTGTGCCTCTGAAAAGTGCTTGTCCAGTCCTGTCTCACCTATATTCACCTCAGCAGAGATGCATTTGACTTTGATGTGCTGAAGGCCTGGATGCTGTCATATATAAAGGCTGAATAAGCCTGATTTGCAATATGAAAGGTGAGAGTACTAAACTTCAAAGAGTTAATATGACATGACAGCTAGCTTGCATGAGTGACAAGAAAAGAAGCTATGTCATAAAATGATGATGAGGTCTGTTTTGTGGATAGACATGCATGAAGTTGTGTCTGTCATTATAATACTTAGAGCTCGGACATGAGAAGGAACATATAAATCATCAAGGAATCTGTTAGAGTGAAATGATGAGAATTGGTGATTGGCAAGTCGTGTTATGCGAGCCTTGAACGGATGGTTTGGGACAGCGTGTACATTATCCTCTGCCAACGGGCTATTGAAACACCAAGATAGAATTTGCAGCGAACTACACTTCAGAATATGCGGAACAATAGATCACAACCCTGCTTGACAAATCGACCGAATCGTCGGACGTAATTAACGAGATGCCATCGCCAAGGACGTCCACAGAATCTGTGTAGGATTCGAAGATGAAAAGGAAGAGGCGCTTCACGAAATT
>JAGGAQ010000284.1:0-24218 GCA_017657225.1 Termitomyces sp. T69sscA | reverse complement strand
ATCACCCAGTGGTCTGAGCCTCTATGGTCAGTGAAACTGACAACCAGTGCATGGCTTTTTTACTTGAGTCTATCCTCAAACAGGATCACAGTTTCAAACTTTCTGAATATATGATGAAACTTGAAGGCACTTCCATTTTTCCAGCTTTGTTTACTATTCTAAATAAATATGAACAAACTCAATTTCAGACTTTTGTTTCTTGCTGGGAGAAATGGATATGATTATTCTGGTATGAACAATCATAAATTGTGCAAATACAGGTGTGTGATATTAGTTTTCTATTGTTTTCTAAATAACCTTCAGCTCAAGAAATATTTGACAGATACCAAGAGTGATATTTAGCTGAATTTTTGCAGTAGTTAGTAGAGTGCTTAACATTGTAGTAGAAGATATACACCATTTTCTGTGGTGTATGTCTAAAAATTAGAATTAAATTGTGTATGAATTTTAAGACACTAGCTATTGATTGTGTAAAACAAGCCTTCTAGGCCTGCATCAATTTTTGATTCTTCAAAAAAATTTGGATCTTGTCCCAGGTATGACACCAGAGCCTGAAATAACAAGACAGATTTGAACACTCTTCAGATCCGCAGAGTTAACGGAGAGAAAGAAGTGCGAACTTCGACATTACCGATGAACTCCTTGTTATCATCACCATCGTACCATCTTACAGTACCAGACACGATAGGCCCACGATTAGCCAACGAGCGTACCAGACGTTTTCGTCCTCTTCCGGCAGGATCTTCGACATCGTGGTTGATGACGACAGAAGGGCGTTGAAACGACGTTGCAGCAGTGTACTGCCCTTCGTAGGTTGGGTGAAGCGAAACTGTCGCTGGTCCTATAGAGGTTGTGGCATCGAGAATGAGTATGGAATCGACGGGCGCTTCGGCAAAGGATAGCTCCAGCGGAGCGTTGGAAGTGCTCGCATGGACCTTGAATTTACCGCCGCCCTCCTTCGCTGACTCAAGGGACAACGTGCCCTTGATAGCCCTGCCAACCAGAATGAGAACAAGACAACAGAATGGGGTCATAGAGGTATTTACGAGTTGCTTGTAAAGATATTAAGATCGGTGTAGTGTCCAACGTCGGCACTGAACAAGGTGACATGAGCATTGACAGGGGAATTACTGGTGTACAATTTCAGAGACGAGGAACTATGAAATTCTCCTTCGATGGGACTGTTTTCTGTGACTACTGAAGCTTTCTCAGCTTCTAGGGACTATACAGAGCGTTATAAGCACTTGTTACATGATGCAGAAATGGATTCGCACCTGTACATGAATGGGTGAATTGGCAGTCCTGAGGCTAATGGAATTGAAGTGGACAGAACCATTGAGATCAGTGACTTCATGAGTGAACAGGGGCATATCAGTTTCAAACGCCTTTATATTCAACACTGAACCCTCAGCCGCTTTCGGCAAAGTGATTATGACCGCGAAGTGAAGGACATTGCGGTGATGATGCGGATATGACCATGGCAAACTCTAGTGCAATTGTCAGTAAGATTCGACTTGCAGGGCAACACATCGACGTACGAAGATACCAACACCATTTTCTCCCTCACCGCGCGTCACCATACAGACGTTGACAGTATCCAGGGCTTCTGGGAACCTATAGGACGCCTTCACTATGACTTGGACATCACTCCCATTACCCCCGTATTGAATATCAATGCCACCTGCAGCAGCGCCTCGTGACAAGAACAAAAGGGTGTTTGAAGAGATTGGGAGCTGGAAGGTAGTTACAGCAGCAATGAGATCTCCCCTGGAAGAGATGTCCTCGGTCCATTGCCCACACTCTCCAAGAGTGATGTTAGAAGGAATGGACCAATTTGGACTTGGAATGACCTCATCCTGTAAGAAGATGTATAAGATAACAACTGAAAGAGGCGAACATACACACATTCGTTATAAATGGGAACATGAAGAAGCTTTTGACGCAATTGAACTTATTGAATACTAGAAACGCGAGACAAGCATGAAGAACGAGAGCCCGAATCCGCCACTTGTTATGCCTGCGTGACGGTTCAGGAATCGTGGCCGCCGACTTGGCATCGTTCGGCAGAGGAAGCAGCTGCTCTTCAGTTTTCTCGTCAAGGTAAACCGCTTGAGGCCTCATTCTAGCAGATACAATAGAAAGATACGAAAGCGGTCTTTCCCGGAAAATGTTACTTTTATCCTTTCACTCGCGTGATAAGGCAAGAGAATTATGATGTGCTGTGAAAACATGACTAATTGCACGCCGCAGCACCTGGTTTCAAACGCTTACTGAATGGGACTAATATCATGTTCATCATTGATCGCAGACTCCGCAGCAGACGTCAGAATGAGAGCTCGTGGGATCAGTTTGAGAGTCAAAAAGAGGTCAATAATCTCAATCATTCACGACGAGTTGGCGAGGTATTGACGGTTGTGCAATCACGGCGGCATTTCTTAAGAAAGATAGATAAGTAGAAGACCGACGCCTTGTGTGCGCCAATGCTGGGTCGACGTCATGGGAAGAAAGTGGAGGTAGGGCACGTGTGGTCAAACTACTCGGATATAGTCCGCTTTTTTGAAACCCCGAGTATCATTGCCATATGGAAGGAAAACTGTTTTCATCAGGTATGAAAATCCAGACGCGAACAACTATCTATGAATGATAGGACGATATGGTAGAAGTATACACATGTGAGTATAAATATTTCGCTAGGTTACAGCACTTTTCATAACGATAGGCCCCTTTGAGTTTGTTTCGTTATTTGTCTGATCCCGATGTCAGTATCTGATTACGGCATCACTCGGCACTGCCGCCCGCTGCGGATGTTTTACTCCTTCGGCAAGATTCGGCTTCGCGGATATCAGCCCAAACAAACTGAACATGAGGAACTCGAAGAGGCCTATCGTTATGAAAAGTGCTGTAATGTCTTCCAATAGAAGTTAAAATGCACCTTCCGCAGCCAGCCTCTAGGGCCCTGCCGTAGCAAGGGTTTCTAGCTTGACAGGTGGTATCAGCATAGGAGCGAATATGACATGATACTGGAGACACTCAGAATAACGGACGATAGAGATCAGCCAGAACCTGTATAAGTAGAAACAATATCAACAAAGTGGATATTATGGGATAGGCGAACTTGCTTTGACACCAGCTGTACCGGAGGTCCTGCGACCAACGCAAGGGATTGTGACATTGCGTAGTATGAGGAGTAAAGCTAATCGTGGGGTGCTTCAGGGACACGTGTCCCAACGCCGCAGCCACAGGGGGAAAGTCAGGAGAAAGAAATGATCCGTACAAGGAGAGGCATTCCGTTTTTAGCAGCTTTTCCCAGTCCGGTCAAACACAAGATCGCCTTTTTTGCATCGCAAGGTCTTCGATAATATCATAGGCATTCATACCGGGGATGTTAGTCTTAGAATAATGGATGACAATGCTGTTGGGATGGAGAGACGGTGCATCTCAACTGAGTTATAATTGGCAGCAGGATAAAAAGCACGGGTCGTGTCAGCAATCTGTGGTACCCGTAGTCGGTGCCTCACAGAGGTTGGACACACTGGGAGTGCATATCTGAGGAGCGTTTCACGCCGTAGAGAAGGTAGAAGCTTCCCAGCGTCCTTCTCGTTGTAATAAGCACTGTCCCTATAGATCCAGAGTTTAGGGTAGTCAATGGATGGAACCTACCCGATAGAATTGGAGTGAAGAGCCAGAATCTAGATTTCGCATGAATGTCCAGTAATGTTGGTCACGAGGACCCGCGAGTTACAGTCGGCACCAGCCTTTGTCCTAGCCTTTCGGCGCCAGTCTCGAGAAGCAAAGCAGTTGATAAACGTAAACGTCCAGGTAACCTAAGTTTTGAGATAAGCGAGTTTACAATTGTACGGAGAAGTTGATACACATGGAGCAAGATCCTCCTGAGTCCTGCTCTCAATGACCAGAAACAGTGACACGTAGATTCTACTTTGCTTGAGGATTAGACGATGTGGGGTCATGGAGAACTAGATTGCATGTAGCAACATCAATATGAAGTCCTATACTTCTCTTTATTGCAATATTTGTTGGATGCTTCACGTACGGGCACAAATGAACATAGACAACTAAGCAGCAACTAGCAGCATAACATGTTGTGAATTTACGTTTTCGAATTCTTCTCCACGCAGAACGTCTTTCTTCCTAGGTCCGCTGACACCGAAGAGTACTATGTCATTCCTAGATGCATTTTGTTGAAAAGAGTCATCTGGATGGATCAGGGCGGAAAGCATATTGGAGAGAATAGCGAAACCTGCATAAAAGCAAGCTTGTATGACTTGAATTAAGGCGGCCGTAAATAAATGCTTACTTCTTATCATACCAAGACATTTCCACAAGACTCTTTCAGCAATTATCATACCATTGCAGCATTCGTGGGGCGATACAAGAGTCAATCGAAGACGACGTGTTATTGAGAACCCTTTTGCGCGATTATCACGTAATCTGTTTCTGAAAACTTCACACCATGTGATTACTCACTGGTGCCAGTGAGCCGTTACGCCAAGGGTTAGATCAGTAGTTTGAGCACAGTACCTTGAGAAAAAAAAATCGCTCATCTTCGGAATACAGTTGGAATCGCGTTCTCTTTCATGGATACAGTAGTAGGAGAGAAGATTCAGGTCAACAGCGAGACAGTGACGGTATTCTTAAAGCAGTTCACCTCATGTAGCCGCGCCAGATGTTTGAAGTTTTCTCTGCATGCGAGAACAGGTTACATTATTGAAAAAGATCTAGGGGCTTACCACACAGGTTACTCTCACAAGTACTTGGTTTTTCATTCTGGAAGATACACTTGGAGCAATCGAGGTTTTACTTTGAGGGAATCATAATCACGTTGTAAGGTGCGACGACTCCCACCACTTTTAAGAACATGACCGGGAGAGTCGCTTTTCAATGGAAATCAAGACTATATTGACCGGTCAGTCGATTTATGTTGTCGACGTTATATTCAACAATTCAGGCGATAATACCTGCAAAACGTTATTACTATTTACGTGTATCCTCAATCGTACGTATAACAAAGAAACTTATTTTCAATATCCATCACCTGGTGAATTTTCACCGGCTGTCCGAGAGTTCCAGTTGGAAGAGTCGTATTGAGAGTGACGTTATGGTATGGAGGAGCCTGAGTCGAACGACCTGAGATCTGATACAAACGACTCCGTTTGTCTACTCTCTGCCACTTCCACCACAGACGGTCTACATTTGCATGGTGCAGGTAGAACAGTGGATCTGGTTCAGAATGAGATCGTTCATGAGAAAGAGGACTCGTATATGTTGACGGACCTCCGGGGCTCGAGTAAGTGTCACCCATATCTCCACCAACGACTCGATGTCCTGAATCGTGTGCTTTGGGTTCAGGAGTGATAGGCCGACCCTCAAGTTCGATGCGGAAAGTCTCAAACGTTGTCTTACTCAATGTATGTTTTACCGCTTTCTCTGTAAGTCGAGGGAGCATCGTGACGTCAAAACCGCGCTCCAGAAGGTGGCTGGTTACGTTTGGAGGAGGACCCGTGCCGAACATGAGACGATAGTTGGCAAAAACCCCGCTCGACAAGGGGCCGCGTACCAAGGGAAGGTTACCAAAGCCTCTGGTGGAGTCAAAAATCTCTGAAGAATGGAAGCTAAATCGAGTTGTTGATTTGACTATATTAACAGCATATGACACGTCTGGAACTTACGCTTCAGGGTTCGCTGGATTTGCATCTTTTGTCCAATCCCAATAACTATGGAACTTCTATCAGCATAGGTTTTGGTATTGCTTCAAGCAAGACATACGGAATGTGACCAGTATAGTTGCACTCGTCGCGCAGCGCCTTCTCGTAGGCGTGAAGGAACCAGCGATGCCAAGGAAGGAATTGACCCTACAATTAGCATTCATGTTGCTACACCTGTTCAGATCAAAAGTGGATAGGAGACGCACGACTTCATGAACCTGTGTTGTCACGGAAATGTGGAAACCTTGAAAATCGTCGAAGCGCTTCCGAGCGCCAGGAATTCCGGATTTTGATGGGATTTTCTGAAGGCATCGTACCGCTTTCAGATAGTCGGCTCTCTCGAGTAGTTCAATACTTCGCCTACATAGGACGTTTGCCCATGTGAGACATGTTGAAGAATTCAATACGTACCACTCTTTTCTTTTCCTTGGTGTACAGGTCACAAACCTTGAGTCATCTGTTGAAGCGCCGAGTTCTGCCGCTGCTGTGGCATTTGTGGTTTCGAGACCATTGGCAAGCCTTAAGAGGGTCAAGCTGAGGATTGCCAGGAAGGCGCAAAAGGAAGAGGGATAACTGATGATCATGTTGGGGGATATCAACGTGCTACGTCTTCCTTTGTGCTGTATTTAACAGGGCCCCAAGAAGGCTTCGGGCTTCTCTTAGACTCAGATCCGTAACCGGATGACTAGTCATAGTCTTAGCCATTTCTAAGCCATTACGAGGGAAAAGTACCATACAGTTCATGTTCACTGTAATATCAAGTATCAGCCGTTGAATCGCTTGAACTTGGAAACAAGAAGAGCGAACTTTGGTCACGTCGGTCTCGAGATATTTCAAGAAAGAGTCCGTCGCACTGGCAGACGTTTGAGTTCAAGCGCTTCCAAACTTCTTGATCCCCATGAGTGACATAGTGGGCTAACATTTTGGTGTTCGTTCACGAAAAACAGGGTTTGAAAAGATTCAAATGTACGATTGATTGAGATACGAGATACTTGATAGTGATGATGTTTACATAAAACGTTCAAAGTATCTTCAGCATAATTTGGTGTTGTTTTGACTCAACTTTGAGCTTCTTTATCTTATCTACTCATGGACGTTGTTAGTACTGCGACTAGGGGTGAATCTACAGACGGCATACCGTCTGCGTCACTAAAGACATGGTTTCAAACCAAGTTAGAGTCACTCTATGAGGTCCCATCTCATCCAGACTCTGAGCATTCGCCACATTTATCGGTAGCCTTGTTCACTTCCCGCACTCAAATCCTCTTGAACCATATCCCCATCACGCTTGAGGATTTCCAGAATGATATCAGGAGTCGACTCCAGTCCTCTATACATGCCTCTGTTTCCTGGAAAGATGTCATGGAAGTGTACAATCCAGAGGATGAGAGTCAGAAACAGGTAAGCATCCAATGTTCTCAATACCCTTTTACGCCAATTTGCTCTGACCTCATAATACAGGAAGGGATAGTCGCTGGCATCTATGTCGTCAACCGATCTCTAAAATTCAGAATTCGTGCTGGGCCTGCACAAAGGAGGACCACCGTCGTTTTTAGTGCGAAGTATGTGTAAATCCTCGATCTCATACTTAATGCGACATCATACTCTGTCAGGATCGAACGCGACCCAAACATCCACGATGAGGATGCACGTCGTGTTGTTCACCTTCATCAGACCCAGCTTGACGAAGCCGTACCTATCATCATACATGGCATTGGCGGCCAACAAACTACTTCTTGAGGATTCCACATACAAGTGGATGAAATCGGTTATGGACTCACATTCAATCGCTTCTGTCGGTAACTTGGCCAATATCTGACGATGTATAAAAAATACTAGGTTCTACATAGTACTTTCGTTACGGATGGAATCATGCACTAGAAGAATGATGATTTGCCTCCTCAATTCGCCTCTAAGTTTGCGTTCTTCTATCAATCATGGAAAGCTGAGCCAGCACATTGACTTATGATGACCATGCAACCGCGCTAGGCGGAGCTATGCCCACGGACCTTTGTACTTCCGTCGGACTTAGAAGAGCGTTCATACACAGCCTCACACGCTTCTCCTCACACACTTACCATGAGCACTATCTATATTTTCGATAAGAAGGCCGACTACACCAATGCTTCTGCCACTAATTCCTCGGGCATGTCATTCGTCTTGACATCAACGCCGGTCACCCGCGGGAAGTTGAAAGAGGATAGGACTACTGTCAAAGGTCCGAGTGGACAGCAAGCTTCAATTGACTGGAAAAATAGAACATTTGACCTGAACGGTCAAATCATAAGTATAGACGACCTTCGGTTTATAGATAGACGTCCCGGCATGTGAGGCTTATCTGAGCAACGTTTATTGTTTTTATAACGACTTGTGGATTTAGCTCCCTCGGAGTGCGTCGTTGGTCGTATAACGAAAAATCATGGCATGTGAAATATGAATACGAAGTCAAGACTTGGCATGTAAGCCTTCTATTATTTGCTCATCCTTGGTTCCAGTTTGTCAAAGTTCCTTCATGCAGGTCTGGCGACTTGTCAACGGCACCGCAGAAGAACGCACTGCATTGGAATTCCAGGTATACAGATCAAAGATCATCGGGAATTCGATACCGGCCTCAATCGTGATGAATTCCTCGTTGTCGGAATCTGATACACTCTTTCTCTGGATGGCCGTAATTTACTCTGAAGTTACGCAACACCCAAGGCCTAGTTTTACGAGAGATCTTGGTGATAATATTGCTCGGGGTATTACTGCTGCTCGTGAGTCATGTTAAATGCCTTGAATAAGGACTTTGCATTGAACGCAATGCGAGTCTAGTGACCACTCTGCATCAATAACAATACTGGACCTTGGTAAAGCCAGCGGAGTCATCTTTCATTTCTCAATGTGAGACCATGGAAAACTCGAGATAATATTTACCCATCGTCAACTTTTACATCAGGTCTGAGCAAGAAAGCAAAGATGTTTCGATATCGTATGCGGTTTCAACACCAAAGATGAAAACGCCCTTTGAGATGTATCACTGTCTGTCAATTCGCGATTCAAGGGTTGTTAAGTCTACCTGCATGGTGGATAGGGATAGTATGATCCAAGAGAATTGGTTGAAAGCGCGGTTGATACAGGGAATCCGTCATGATATCCACCCTTGTCATAGCTCTACTAGAGCGCGTGTTTTTGACAATAGGAAAACAGGGAATCTAATCTCTTTCAACCATAGACATGGCATGCACACGTTGAAACACGAACGACAATGCCATCTACTGTCTAATAGAACACGATCCTTTCGCCCAGGATATACATCTGTGAAACATTCACGTATCGAACATTCAACCTGTTTCCTTACTACTGAAATAAATACATGGATCATCGAGTAGTTCGGAGGCGGAGGGTCGCGCTTCCTGAGTTCATGTTGTGGTCCTCCTGATGAAGGCGAGGAACACCTCCGACTCTTGCGCGGTCATAGTCTCTTCAACTTTCACTTTTGCTAAACACGACGCAAGTGATGACTCGCGAATCCCATGCAGAATGTCCTCTTTTGGCGACCCCTCTTGATTAAGAGAACGTGAGTGCGCAGGAACCTCATATCGACAACCTCTCCGCACCTGTGACCGCGATAGACAATTGACGCGCACGCACATACCACTGTCATTTTGTCAAAAGGGAAACGATAAATAACGATCCTACATTAGGAGTATCATACCTGAGTTGCGACGACGACAGGGATCAAGGCGTAACAGCAAGAAAAATAAAAAGACAGAGAAAACGTATAGGCGAGACAGGGACAGGTGTTCGTGACGGGCGCCGCGAGGTATTGTTTCATTTCACTTGACTTACAAAAGACAGGTGTCAGAAGAAGTTGGACAGGAGTGGAGGGTAACGTACGGTCGGAGCACAAATGATATTCAGCGTGGTTCTCAATGCCCATAAGGGCTGATACATGGTAGCTTCAGTGGCGTGATCTAGAATAAACTTCGAGTTCAAAGACAGAGTACTTGCTGAGGAGAGTTGAACGGATAAATAAGTAGAGGTATGTAACTAGCTCGGATGAATGATTGGGCCACGTAAGTGCTACCCCTTTGTTGAAATTGAAGAAGCCAGTCGTTAGATGATGGAGTGAATTCTTCTTCCGATATACGAGATCACTTGAGGGAGAAACTTGGGTCAAGGATGGCCTCGAACGATTTCAACGTGTAGGTACATGTTCGTGACATCTTTGTAAGTATACTGGTTGCAAGTGCCTGAGTCTGGGCATGCATTGACAAGGCGCACTTATTCTCATGCGCCCACTAAGAGGAAACACGAGCGTGGAGCAGAGACAAAGCGTCTGATAGTTCAAATTTGTCGACGACTGCATACATGGTCAGGATAGGCTCCTGTGACCTGAATCCAAGGATCATCGAGCAACTCTGAGGCGGAGGCTCACATTTCCCCTGTCCATGGTCACAGTCCTGAGGAAGGCAAGGAACAGTTCCGACTCTTGTGCCGCGGTAGTTTTCCGACTCTTTCCAAACACGACGCAAGTAGTGACTCGGGCGTCCCTTGTATCCTCGTTGAAAACTTGGATTCACATAGACTGCAGTCTTCTAGTAGCTGTTGTGGCGGCGGTCCGAGGAGGGTCATAATTACTTCGTCTAATTTTTTTGTTCGAGGGTGGTAAAGATCGGGCTCCATATCTGTGTAGATCGGACGTATGAGATACGGAAGGCAAGAAAAACAAGAGAACTTGTCGTAAAAAAATCAAACCAAGCATGCAAGAGAAATCTCAAATATCCACCGGTGACGGAAGAGCATACCATTCACGCCGAGCTAACGACCAAGGGGTGCGGGATCGCCTCTTGTTTTGAACACGGTGGTTCGGTCGCTGATATGGCCCGGATGTTGGATTTCGTCTCTCAGCCTTTTGAATGGCTGATTCGTCGTGAATGAGATAGAGGATGTTCTTTGGTTGCAGGACTATAATCGAGGGAAAGGGTGGAGGTCATGGACGATGGGAAACAGCTTTTACTTCCATGGGCAATTTCTGCACTCTGTGGACAACATCAAGTGCATACAGCAGTTCTCGAGCATATTGTGGATGATGCGCATTCCGCTCGTCTTCTCAGCTTTGGATAAAACTTCGTACATTTCTGACGCATCCTCGACGGCATCGAGGGCAAAGCCGGAGGCCAGCGGCGGCGGGGGAGGGGCTGGAGGTGCCGGTGTGTAGCGTAGCCTGTGGACCCCTCCTTTCCCATGCATGGGTCTACGCTACACACCGGAGACCAGGATCCATGACCCTCGTCTAAACCTTTCCCATGGATGCGTCCTCGCTCGGGACCCTCAGGGTGTTGCATTCTGTCGGGGATATGGGAGATTTTTCCTTAGTCGAGACTTGGCTCCATGTGTCACCGAAATGGTCGGTTGACGCGTAGAGAGGTAAGCGCGCGTACCTATCGTTGTAGAGTCGAGAAATTAAACTGCTCGAGGTCTACATCTTGTTCCTTCGATCTGTGACAGTGATAGTCAATTGGGTCGTAGAGGGAAGCGTATCGCGGTGCGTACCTATTGTTGATGAGTGAGTGGAGATGGACCTACCATTGAATAAGCCCCTGCGAGCTGTTTTCGTGCGCCCATGGTTGCTGTACTCGGCGGGGATGATGTTCCACACCAACACTATCTGTGATCCCTCGAATCCGAGACAGTGAGATGGTAAATTGAGGCTTACGAGGGCAATTACCTCACGGCGCATACCATTGTCAGAACAAAGGGTTCTACATGGAGAGTATGGCGTACGGAGTGAGAGAAACGCTGACACAGCATGGAAGAAAGAGACGACAGGCGATGATGGGCGCAGGCGCCAAGTTCAAAGACGTCTCTCGGAAAACGTTCGAGTTGGATAGGAGTAGAGAGGTGCTGCATGATGGCATCAAGCATCTGCGTGCCCACGCTGGCTTACCTAACACGCTTGCTTGTCGTTGGCCAGCACGAACCCCGATGGACTCGACGCCGACAGCGCTCTTCGACTCGTACGAGCTCGACTTTCGGCACATCCTCGACGGCATCAGGGACAAGCTCGAGGCCAGCAGCGGCGGTGCAGGTGCGTCATCGCAGTGTCCTCGACCACGACCCACGAATCAACGACCCCCGCAGAACAGCAAAGAGCCGCGCTGCGCAAAGTCGAGATCGAGCTCGACGAGGCGGACGATATCGTAAGCCCAGCCGGAATAATTGCCGCCACCGTCCTCTGACGCTGCGCGGGCGCGCGCATAGGTGTCTGCGCTGGAGATCGAGACGCACGGGATCCCGCAGTCGATCAAGGCGCCGTACGCGGCGCGGCTGAAGAACGCCAAGGCCGAGCTTGCGCGGTACCGCGGCCTCGCGAGGGACGGGCATGCGCAGCAGGCGCGCGCGGACCTCCTTGCGCGCAGCGGGGCGGGTGGGTCGGACGATCCGTATGGCGGGCTGGGGGACCCGGAGCGTGCGCGGCTGCTGGGGGCGACGCAGACGCTGGAGGGGAGCGGGAGGCGGCTGAGGAACACGCAGAGGGTCGCGCTCGAGGCGGAGGAGCAGGGCGCGGATATCTTGAGGACGTTGAGGGGGCAGCGCGAGACGATCGAGACGGCGCGCGATGCGGTGAGTCGGGGTGGCTAGTTCGGATTGGGTGCTGATTGTGTGTAGCTGAGGGGCGCGGACTCGAATATTGATCGTGCGTCTGGGACGATCAGGAAGATGATCAGGCAGTGAGTCCGCCACTATACACACTTTGCATTGCTGATTGTCTCTGCGCAGGATGTACAAGCAGCGGTTTATACTCGGCGCTATGACGGTCTTTATAGTCTGTCTCGTCATCGTTATCCTCTACTTCAAGCTCGTGCGATGAGTACGTTCTGGATTCCCGTTGTAATGATATCCTCGTTCCCGAAATGCTTCGGCCACACTATATATTGCTATCTATCCCACCGCTATGCACATGTTATACTTATCACGCCCTCCGTTTTGTCCCAATATAATACTTTGTTACTGGTATAAAGATATCTCAACTCTCACACCGCGACGGCCGCAGACGGCTTGGGCGGCTCGACATCCTCCCATTGCGTGAGGGACTCTGCGAGGACGAGACTGCGTCCGTGTCCGTGTTTGCGCGCGAGGAGCCGGATCCGCAGGACGACGAGGGAACGCACGATAAGGAAAACGATGCAGTAGCACGCGAGGATCCCGACGATGTACGCGCCCAGGAGGCCCTTTTGCCGTGTCGGGTCGAGGAAGGCGTAGGCTGTGTGTGTGTGGGTATCAGATAGATATGGGGATAGGACCACGTACGGTAGAGGCCCTGGTCTGCGTGTGTGATGTATGCGACGGCGAGGTAGCACGCGAGGAGGAGGATGGAGGCGGGGAGCGTGAGCCAGGGGGAGGGAGGGATGTTGGTCAGTAGTATTTCTGCCAGAGCGAATACGGTGTTGAATATGTGCATCGATATGTTGCTCCATGCTGTGCCGTGTGAGCGTGTGAGGCATTTGGAAAGTAGGTGAGCGTACAGGTTTCAGAGCTTTCAAACGTCGTAGGAGACGCGAGAAGCGCCCAGAAGACGATCGTCACGACCACGGCTGCGAGTCGATGAGCCACATCACTGATAACATAGCAACGGACTCACGATAAGTCGTGATCGTCGTCTGCAGCAGGACGTGCAGGGCCTGCAGTGCGCGGGGCCACCTCTGCAGCGGGTACGATGGCGAGTCGGACGATTGGCGGAGGCATCGGGCGTACGCGAGGGTCTGCACGCCTGCAGCGAAAAAGTATGCGCAGAGCCCGATGTAGGTGAGGTGGGTAAAGTAGGAAAAGTAGCTGCGCGGCGAGGGGTCAGCAGCGTTATTGATAAGAAAGGGCAGCGCAACTCAACTCGTTTGCGTAGTGGTCGTGCACGGCGGACCAGATGAGGGAGACGAGGAGCGTACAGAGCGTGTAGAGTGCGAGCAGGAGCCGCGAGGTTGCAAGGACGAGCGCGGGGACGGCGGGCGATGTGACGTGGGCGTTGGGCGCGTCAAAGGGGGTGCTTGCACCGAGATGAGGGTATAGGTTCATCGTAGACTAGCGTGGCGATGGAGGGATCGTGTCCTGCAAACGCGAGAAAAGGCTCATGAGCGTGGATCACAGATTCATGTTATACTTACAGACGAAAAGACGAGATGACAAGGCCAGAGGAAAGGGGAGGGTTCAAAATGAAAAGGGCCGCGAGGGGTCGACCACAACCGTCGGCTAAAATGCCCCTGACAACAACATGGAAAGCTGTCCAGTCCCGCGACGCTTCACCCTTGTACATAGAAAGCGTGTATTTCGACGTACCGGCGTGCAAGTCTCTCTCTTAGCATACTCTCAGGGCTCACGCGGCTTGGAGGAAAATTTATCGATGTCTGCAGACAGTCGTTCCTGGGCGATGATCAGGTCCGTCACGTGTTGGCCACCGGACAACCGCGACGCGACAAGAATCGAGATCAAAAGAAGACTCTGACATTCTTTACTATGGCAGGCGGGGGCATTGATGTTGTGCAGAGCCAACTGAAACTCCTCAGTATCTCTCGCTCTGCCCTCGGGCAACTTCGAGCATCGTCGTTCTATCGACTCCTGCCGCATCTTCTTCTTGTGCATGCTCTTCCCTAAGCTTCAGCTCTGGCATGGTATACTCATCACCCATTCGACATTTTTTCCCTATTGTTACGGGGACCCCCTTCGAGCAGACCTGTTCGCATGTTTGAGTTGATTACCGCAGAACGCCATTTCAAAGCTGACACTCCAGTTGGTCCTTGCAGTCTTCATATGTATTGTTATTATCATCTCCACGGTTGACGTCGATCGGGAGAAAGATATCTTCCCTCAGAATATGACTCCTCATCCGGAGTCCTCTATACCTGTAGGCGATCACATTGACTCGACGCGTGATCTTCCTGACGACGCACATGTAGCGGCTGGTATCCTCGGTGTCATACCACACAGTCTCCCCTTGGGTTCTTCACTCACAACCCAAGACCGAATCACCGCTCTCCTACAAAAGGACACAGACGACTCACAAATTTCGTACGAGCCTAGCCCCGGCATCCGTATCAAATCATGTGTTGTGTTTCACAACTCATCTCTCTGTTCCTTCAGAGCAACTATACGACCAGCGCGACGCACCATGCCGAGTGGTAAACGTAATGTGATGTATGTGTGATTGCTAGTTTGCATGAGGGAGCATTCTCACAGAATTTGTCAAACAGGCAAGCTTAATAAATAACGTGAGAAAATGCTTTTGGGCCGTTCACGCGCACGACTCATACCATGGTTACTTCTTATTTGACTATGATTACTTTCCCGTGAAACGCTTTGGACGCTCCCTGCAATACTGAGCTACCCTTCCTCCCCAATCTTGATACTTTCCCGGTCTGCTGATACGTAAACCCAAGGATTGACCCTGTTTCACGCTGAATAAACACTCCGTTGCCGAGGGCTATCGCTTTACACACGGTCACTGCCTGTATCTCTTTTGGATCCTTTTTCAGTTCTCCGTCCCGTGCTTTTATGTAACCTCATTCTCTTGCTTTGTCTCAAAATAATCACTAAAACGTAAAATCGTGTCGATTGTCGAAATCTGCGTGTCTGGCTCTTCTTTTATCGCGACTTCTTCAAGTCTGATAAGCGCCCAGGAAACGTGTTGTTTGCTATATATCCCTACTCCACATCTCGTCTCCCCCTTGCAACCTCTCACCATGCCACGAACACGAGGTGGCCGCAAGCGAGGCGCTGCTCACCAACCGTCTCATGCATCTACCTTCCCAGCCAACTCCAGCGTTAGCTCACTGCCTTCACGCATTGTGTGCTTTGGTATCGCTGACGAGTACCCGCTAGGATGCACTGAACGAGTTCTTCGAGGACCGTAATGGATTCGTGCACGATCCTTCCAACCCTGTTTGGAAGGAATTCGATCGTTTAGCTCACCACCTCCACTGGAACAAGAAGAAAAAAAAGGTGCAGAGAGAGAATTTCAAGGACGTGCTTGCAAAAACGTTCAACTACATGTACGGCACAGACGTGAATAGCTTGAAATCTTGGACGGCTTTGTGTCATGTCCTACAGATTACACCTGTGCCAGAAGAGCTACATGCCTGTCGAGAGGTTGGTATTTTCGCTGCCGTCACAAGTCGAATTCTTTATGCATTATGTGGATAGGCCGTTAAAGCGGTATACGTTAACCTTGTGGACTTGGTCGACCATCGTCAGACCGGAGAGCCAGTCATGCTCTTTGATACCGAGGCTGAACTAAGCGCGTATACCTGCGAAAACAAAAAATTCTTCCCGAAAGAGAGTGCCTATGCGGGTGGTTTACTTAAATACCTGCTACGCCATATCTTAATTCCAAGGAAGAGGCGTATCCGACATTGATCTGATAGGGAATGCTTACGGAACAAGAACTTCAGTATGTCTTTTTCAATTGTGCAGCCACTCGAGTCAAAGTTCTATCACATCCGTTCTTGACCAATTCTAGTCTTTTCGCTTGTCATGAATCATAGTGTATCAAATGAATTTACGAGCTTTCAATCTTCTTGGTCATGAGAGATCCGCCACAGCTCCACTCAATTTTTGTCATTGAGAGGTCGCCGTCCAGTCACCTGATGTTCATCTATGCAATGTGAGTTGCGTCCGGACCCTGGGCACCTTCCTGCTTCTCACCATGTGTTTCTTCTTTTTTTATCCAATATAAATGAATACCCTTTTGATCTTTTCCAGAAGAACGTCCTTTTCGGTGTCATTCTTAAAGTTTAGCAAACTCTCTGCATATCCTGAAAAGGCTTGGTTCGCACGGCGAGGTCCATCGCATTGTGTCACTACTTCTCCAGGCCTTGGCGTACTTGATTTATATTCCCATCTCCATAGTCCCTGTTCTTAATGTCACAACCGGAGGCGATATTAATCAGGATGCTCGTCAAGCGTCTCATGCATCATTTGTTATCCCGCCTAGTTTAAATGTTCGTATCTTTGCCGCTTTCCAATTTTTAGTATCTGTGCCTTACTGATACCTGTGTGGATCAAGCTAGGCTGCATTGATAGAATTCTTCAAGGACAGCGATGGGTTCTTGTATAATCCTTTCAACCTGCAAAGCAGGAATATCGCCGTTTAACTCGCCACCTCCAGTGGAACAAGGAGACGACTGAGGACCAGTACCATGAGGCTCCACTTGTGAAAACCTTTGACGGTACATATGACATGGTTGAGAACAGCTTGGAAACGTGGACGGCTTTGTATCATGTGCTTCGTATTACCCGTTGGCGTGTAGAAATGTCTGTATCTCAAACCACAGCCATATTTCTGTTATCTGGAGAATAGGTCATACAATCGGTATTTGTAAATCTTGTTGACTTGTTGACAATTATCAGACCCGAAAACTCTCAAGTACGGAGATGGTCGTCTGCAGTACTGCTCAACAGGACCGTAACAGTACGCCTCAATACCTTGTTGAGCTAGTCGCAGGTTGATTTGCCTCAAAACAGACGAGGTACCTCAAAGTCATCTCAGTTCATCTGATAGAAAGAGGCGTGAGTTTTAATAGTCAAAAACTAGGACTATGATGTACATGCGAGCTAGGTGCTTGATTTCTCTAACCGTGTTTGGCCGTGACTGCGAGAATCAAGAATGAATTATATAGACCAAGTTTTGATCTCGTTTTAACAGCGCATCTCAGAGAGTAAGATAGATGCCGACGAGACAATTAACGGTTTCTAAGCCTAGACTTCCCTGTCGGATGTTCTGACCGGATCTAATCTAGATGTTATCTTATCAGGCTCCATCGTCTGGCCTCGCCATCTCCGCAGGCCAATTTCGTTCCGACGGCAACATCGATCCACAATGGTCCTACTCTCTCTCTCAGTGTCAAATTCTTATCTAACCTGAGCGTGACACTCGAGGCTGGTTCACGGTCTCGTCTTCTACCCAGTCTTTGTCATGACTGCCCCGCTCTTGGCTATCAATCGTGGATAAGTATTTGGGTCAGCTGGCGGAGTGCTATGGTATGGATATTGCGGAGGATGTCGTGAAGAGGTCGCAGTCTAAATGACTCCACTGCACATTTGTCTCACGCGAAGTATGATCCGTTTGACATGTCGTAGATTTTTTATCCTTCTTGATTTGTTTGTTTTCCACTACACATCTCCAGATCCACGCGCTGACCTTTTTTTAAGACCCATGGCAACTGGAATAATCATACGAGACTCGGAAAAACATCACAGAACCCTAGCTCAAATTTCCTGCATGCCTCAGCGGCGGCCGCTTCCTTGCAAACGTCTTTCGTTCCAGCGTCTGCTAAAGTTCAGGTCTGGCATAGGACTGAACAGATATCGCCAATGCCTACCAACAGATATCCCATCACCTCATAAGCTCTGACGATGCGTAGGAGGGTGAACTCAATACGGGGACATTTACGTGTTTCCCAGCCACCCATGTTGTTTTGTGTCGGTCAGCAACCAACGCTATTTCCTTTGCCAGCTGCCAGATCACGACACGTTCGCACATAATGCACTTGGCTTCTCACTTGATGAAACAACTTGGAGGCTGTGGAGGTTCTCAAAGGGTTCCACCACATCCGAGCGCCTACCCTCTGCATATCCCCGCCCACGCACCGCCAACCACCTGCCTCTCCGTCCTGCCGTGCGCCCCCGGGTCTGATAGCTCGTCCACTTGTAAGATGACCTCGCGCCCTACTAGCGGCCCCCAAATTATGTCGATGAGATTACGGCTCGGATTCACGCCCACAGTCCCTCGCTTCAGCGCCATGGAGCTCTGCAACGCAGACAGCGAGTTTGCACATGCCCTTCCCACATGCGGCGCCATGTCCATGCAGTACAGAACATTGAGTGATGGAAGGAGTGACGAGGGTGGGGGAAGGATCAACAAGGGCCATGGCGGTCGCGGCGGGCACGGAGGCCAGAGGACTCATGGCACGAGGGCCATGATTGTCACGCCAGGATTGACGGCTACGGAGTTTACTCCCAGGATCCACGAGGGCCACGGAAGTCACGCCATCGACGCCGGAGGATTCCCGATGGCTATAACAGAATTAGCCTCCCGTAGAGGCGCCTCACACCTATGGCGTCTCGTACGCATTCCCGTCTTGTCCTCATTTCGTGACAATCTCTGTTTCATCCACGACGTCAAATCCGCCGCCCAGATGCCCTCCTCGCAGCCGAAGGCACCGTCTCCGCAACATCACACGCATCCGCACCTCCAGTACGCCCACCTCGTTGACGCAGTGTCGTTCCCCCACTACCCCCCGTACAGATTCTCACCCGCCACCACCTCTGCAACCTCGCACCACTCGCCCTGCTCCTCTTCCTCTTCCTCATTCTCCCCTACTCCTCTTCATCATTCTCCCCTAGGAGCCCCCCTCACATCGGCGGTCATCTCGCACACCAGCAGGCACAGACGTACTGGGCACTCCAGGCACACCACAGCGCAGCAGTCTATTCCCACGCCCATGCGGGTACCGCAGGCGTATGAGTATGGCCACGAGTGCAGCGCTCAGACCGCGTCGCATTCTTATTCTTGCAGGGTTCTATATATACCGGACTCCGAGTCATTTCTGTCCATTCTTGGTCCACTAGTCAATCCCTTGCGTACTTCTATGCGAAAACCTAAATCTTGTACAATTCTTTCCTCTTCATGTTCTATCTCTCGTCCCTTTCTACGTGTACTGGGCCTCTTTTTGATTGTCCATCTAGATCAGGCTCTGCAAGAGGTCGGGAACCCAAGTGCGAGGTGCAAGGTTTGACTCTGAGCCTTTGCCTCTTCCTTGGGTACTCCTCTCGCGTGTTAACCAAGCATGTATCTGAATGGCTTTTTGAGGTGCTTTGCTAATTCAAAAACAGATCCACTACCAATCTGTTGTCCTCGCCTGAATCGCCAACTTGTTTTTCGGGAAAATTACAACATTCGTTGCAGACCTCGAAGATGAGTAGCTTTGGTGTAAAAGGGAGCGCGTATCGAGCAAGGTCGTGAGACTGCCGATCGTATGGTAATTGTGATAGATCGATGGATGTAGGGTACATCGTTGTTGGGAGCGAAGGAGTGCAGGTAATCATACTCTTAGAGTCATTACGAGGAAGTTGAGCCGCCGGTTTGTCACCCCTTCTTTGTACTTTCCGTTTCTATTGCTGAATCCTCAAAGATTGCGACTGCGTGATTGTTGACGCGCTTCAACGACGCTCAACGAGCTGACGCACGACTTTTGACATGTGGACGTAATTTCTTCGCGTGCCCGTTCACACTTCCCTCGAAGATTTATAGCTCTCTAATTACCGGACTTATACACACTCCTAACTCTCCCGCCATGGCAAAATAAAATAACGCGATCGTGCCCGTGCTTGCAACCTGTACACTGTCTTGTATATACTCCCTTTATATGCATGCCCGCTGCCCCTCGTTTCGTTTCCTCTTTGCTTTTTTTTTGTTTTTTTTTTCTCCTCACGTGAGTTTCTCTTGTGCTCGTCGAGCTTCCTGTATATTTCTCCCCTATCTCTGTATATATGCCTATTCCACGTCATAGGATATTTATTGTATTGTGTGCGATACAAGAAAGTTTGATAATAAATATTCATAAAATACGTAGAAATATGCACAATCAGGCAGAGTGCGCTTGGGAAGTTTGTAAGGAGATGACCGAATTGTGGAACTCCTGAACAGAAGAAGCTTCTCGTACGAGGAGGATGGTCAACGACGGGTAAACATACTGCAAGTGCTGCATTTAACATGGCGATTTCAGTCGAGTCTTTGTGATTGACTCACGGAGATGTTCAGGTACAGGGATGCAAGCACTTTATAGACATAAAATTGAGGTTCAGAGTAGCGTTGACTGAACTGAAATCCAAACATCATAATCTGACAAGGTGTATTTGCTCTAGAACAAGATAGATATTCTTGTAGTTGTTTCCATACCTGGAGAAAAAAGTACACGACTCCAGATTCTAAGAGCAACATTAAGATGCGCCATGTTCCAAATAGTGGGCGTTTCAAAAGGCCGTTGTTCCATAGGAACAACAAATGTTGCCTGTGTCCGCCATGAATCAAATGTTCTCTCATCTAATCAGATGCTCACAGTAAAACCCAACCAATAGATGATGTAGCCACTGCATTGGTAAGAAGGGACAGTCCGAAAAATACATAGACCAGTGCTGATGGCTGAAATGAGAAGGATACACCAGTGGTCCAGTTGTCCGTCCCAAAAAAAAATATGTATAGCAGTGCAACCACTTGAATGAGACAGAATTGATCATGTAAGGAAATATGCGATATGGGACATGACTTGCCAAATGAAACAATACATAATCCAATCGAAAGCACGGACGCCCATCGGTGCCTACCAAAAATGAACCATGCACGCCATATGATTACAGCGTCATTGAAAATGAGCTGTATTGGGCAAAAAGTTTTTCGTAAGGGTTTTTGCACTCCCACCGAGCTCCTCGTTACGCACAGGCAAAGTAGACATTGACGTGACCACATAGTTGATTATCGCTGCAGGGGGGTCAAGCGCAGGACATGTTCCTTCAAGAGTCATAGCACAGTCGGTCGACATGATTTGATGTAGCAGCTGCGATGCCGAATACCCGAGACTTGTGAGGAGACTAAAGGAGACCATTACCAAGGTCGCTTTGGAGTGCAGAGATTTTTCTTTGCGTCTTCAGAATGACTGTAAGTTAGCAGGTCAATCGCTCAAATATCACGTACTGGATAAGGATATATATTGCTCTGGTGTATAGTGGAGTGAATATTCCTAGCAGGGCAAATAGATGCGCAACAATATATCAACCGGACTATCAAAGAGATCTATATACGCACCTACACAGAGCATAGAAACTGCCAATTGCGCAATACCAGGGAGTGTCACTAGTCCAAGCTCCTGATAGATCTCTCTGACGTAGATGAATTCCATCTGATGCGTATACTATAGCGATTTCAGGATGAAAGTATTTGCAGGACAATATCTGCGAATATCCAATGGTTGTGGTTAGACTAGAATCCAGAAGGCTATGCATGACCGAACAATCAGAGGGAGTTGATTCATCCGTGAGAAGTAGAGTCCGGAGGCCAGTATAAACACAAGTAAACTTTTCCTCCTATCTCGACGCCGCCGACTTCCAGCAGCTTCCTGCTACGCCCGTCATCGGTGCTGGTTTCCATAGAGTGTGCATTAGAGAGCTTTCGCCCTGGCTTTTAACAAATGATGCTATGGCGTTCTTGAGTAGGTGCGATTGCAACAGAGTAGTCGAAGGTGTCAGCTGCAATTTCCATCTCCAAAACAGCATTGGTTCCCAAAGACCTTGCAGTGGGTTGTATTGTGTCCCTTAGGTGATTACAGTTGATCAAATCTTTCTGGGATTGTATACATATAACAGGTACAACTTCTACTAATTGTCATCATCTTCTTGGGGACGTCGAACGGAATACGTGGTTTTATCACTGGATTCAGTTCAATCTCCAAGGCCAACCAAACTTTGCGAATGACGCACCTCTTGAGACTGCTGTAGAATTCCCTCAGCATATTAAGAAGCTCACATGACGTGGATTTGCCTCCGTAAGGTGCACTGTCCTCAGGAGCGGCAAGGTTCACGGTGATATCCCCTGCATCAATGCTATCGTCTCCAAGCTGATCACGAACGCTTTCAACAATCTTGCGTTGATACTTGAAACACGCCACGAATCAGAATACCACAAACATGGATGAAAATATGAAATAGTTACCCATTGAATTTTTCTCTGAATAAAACTGATTTCCTGTGTCGCGTGTCATGAAAGAAGTTGAGATTGTTGCACAATGCATACCGTGTTGTCTGTGTTTGTGCAATGATCAAGAACGTCATCCGAGTCTTCGTCGGTGTTTTCGTCGGTTATGGGGTCTTCAAGCGCTTGCAAAGTCGGTTCAGTACCAGGCACGGTGGTCTTGTCAACGGGGTCGATAAGCGTGTTAACAGGCGCGTCAGCAGGTGCAACATTCGTGTCGACAGGTGCAGCGACAGAGTCAACGGGTGCAGCGACAGTGTTGATGGGCGAAACGACAGTTTTGTCGATAGCGATCGCAGTGGAGAGGGTTGCGAGGCTGGTGGCGAGGAGGACAAAGCTCTTGAAATGCATGGCTGGGGAAGTCGATGGTTCCAAGTGCAGAACTCGGGCCTTTTTATACGGCACGGGCGGAGAGAACATGGAGCTGTACATGCATATTCTGAGACAACATAGGAAAGGCGAGCGATTTTTTGAAATGCCGCATGCGATCATCTTTAGCCTAGAGCCGTAGACGACAATGCAGCGTTGCAAGACTACGAGCTGCGGGCCGAAATACTTGTCATCGGCGGCTTTTCTGCCACGGTCGCTGGATGTAGATTATAAGTTTACATTGTCACTCCATGTTTCGAAAAAAGAGTCACCCGTAGTCGATGAATGAGTGACATTGATAAGTGACCAAGTGTCTCGCACAAAACAAAACAAAAATGATATCGCGGTGAATTATTTTCGGAGGGGGAAACCCGAGCCGAACAGGGTGCTCCGTCAATAAATCAAAGTACTACCAGAGGAGGAGAGGCTCAGAGACCCAAAGCGGATTGAAGATCCGTAATTGATCGCGCGCGAGGTTATCGGAAGCGAAGGGACTTCGTAGCTCGAGTGTTTCGCTGCAAGGGCATTTATTCACGAATCGAGACTGTAGCAGCATCTCGGGTCGAACGAGATGGCTACAAAGTGTCACCGATGGGTGGTTGTGCATCGCGATGCCTGTCAAGAACGAGACTGGAAAAAAGATGGCCTGATCCATGACACGATGGATTTTTATTGGCTACGTGGATCGAATAACGCTAAAAGGCATCGGATCTGGACAGGTGAGCGAGAGCGAAGCTTGGTTGGATGCCGACGCACTCGGGATTTTGACATGGCAGGCTGCAACATATTTTACCCGCACAGACTAGGAAGTGTCATGATTAGTCGTAGCCAGTGGCGTTTTGCAGCTGGGCGTAGGCGCTTCGTCGTGTCAAGTGACCTGAAGTGATAGGCTACGATCTGACAATTGACAGGTTTACCGTGTTGGGCCGGGCGACGGACTGAGGGGATTTGTCCAAAGTCTCAAGTCGAGGTGAGAGAATGGAAGTTGATATTGATATCACTGATAGGATTAAACATGAGACTAATTTTGGCGAGGTAAAGCCAGGCGGAAGCCGTTTAGCTTTTGACCATATGGAAAATCCACGGTGGCACATGATGATGGGACCCGGATCACGCGCGTCGACCCCAAGCAACCTACATAACCACGGGCAGAGATTATCTAGAACGGCCCAGCCATCATGGCCTCAGTCCAGGATTCCCAGCCATCGTGGGTGCCTCTTCACACTGCCCCGCCGCCCGTCAAGCACCCATATGTCGCCGCCGAAGCGCTCGGCGACCTCCCTGGCGTGACCTATGCGCTCGAGACGTTTCTGAATTCGAGGATGCTGGAGAGCGAAGAGTACTGCCAC
>JAGGAQ010000283.1:0-24224 GCA_017657225.1 Termitomyces sp. T69sscA | reverse complement strand
GTGTTCGTCTCTGTTCGTCTCTCTCGTGCCCCGGTTTCCTTACTTTACTGCTTCTTTTCTCATACTCGCCTCGTTTCAACTATCTCTCTCGTCTCAACTCGTCTCGTATCTCTCAATCTAATCTTGTTGTCCTCTTCTCCCTTTCCCACTCTAAGTTCTCTCGACTCTACGTTCCCGGCTCTCTTCTTTTCGACTTAATCATTTCCATCTCCCGCTATCTTATCTCAACTCTTTCCCCTTTTGGCTATTCGACTTCCCCAGCTTTGCTTCGATCCCCGGGACTTGCTAAGTCCCTCGTCTGCTTTTCTTTTGATCCCCGGGACTCGCTCGCCCCCGGCGCTCGCTTGTCTCATTCTCTCGCACCCCCGGGACTTGCGCCAACCCCCGGCACTCATCCTTTCCCCTCCCCAGCACTCGTCTCGCCCACCGGCACTCCCGGCACCCTCCCACGCACCCTTCCCCGCCCCGCTTCGGTCTCCTACGCCTCGTGCTACTCCCGGTGCTCTGTGTTTGTACACGGTGGATAGCCGCAAGGTGGATTCGCCCAGTAGACTGAGCCCCCGAGGTCAGCGGAACCTGACAGAGACCTCTGCGCTGTGTGACATGTCTCAACCTCGCCCCACCCTGCGCGGCCCCCGGGTCTCACCCCAAGCCCCAGTGCCGTGACCCGTTGCTGGAACCCGGGCCTGAGCCCCGGGCCCTATGTACTGCGTAGTATATAAGTTGTTGAGTAGTAAGTAGGTACTCTAGTCTTGATATTACCATAACCTCATCTTGTTTGTTGTGTTCTCATCTCTGTTTCGTTTTCTCATGCGCCCCAGTCTCTTTATTTCTACTTGCTTCTTTTCTTGTTGTACCCATCTCGTTTTGTTTCATCTCTCTGTCTCGTCTCCACTCGCCTCATACTTCCAATCTATTCTCATTGTTCTCCTTCCCCTTTTCCACTCTAAGTTCTCTTGGTTCTCCGTTCCCGGCTCCTCTCTTCAACTTAATCATTTCCATCTCCTGTTATCTTATCTCGACTCTTTCCCCTTTTGTTTGTCTAACTTCCCTGGTTCTGTTTCCCTCCCTGGGACTCGCTAAGTCCCCGCGTCTGATTATCTCTTGATTCCCGGGACTTGCTCGCCCACCGGCGCTTGCTTGTCTCACCCTCTTGTGTCCCTGGGACTCGCGCCAACCCCCGGGACTCGTCCTCCACCTTTCCTGGCACTCGTCTCACTCACTGGCGCTACCGGCACTCCTCCACACACCGCCCCTGCCCCGCTTTGGTCTCCTATGCCTCGCGCTCCTCCCGGTGCTCTGCGTCTGTGTACACGGTGATCATCACGTAAGGTGTTTGCCCAGTAGACTGAGCCCCCGTGGTCAGCGGAACCTGACACAGTAGACTGGGCCTGAGGAAAGGTAATCATGAGCTGGTGCCCTGGGAGGTGTTCTACTTGTGTGGCCAAAGTTAAGGAAGAGCACCAAGCTGGAGCTTGAGAGCATGTGGCCATCCAGGCTTTCCGTGCAGACTGTCTGGTGGAGTTACAACAATGTGTGCATTCAGGAGGGAAATGAGTGGAAGGCTGCCTTCCAGACCAACTGGGGACTGTTTGAACCTCTTGTTATGTTCTTCAGACTCACCAATAACCTGGCCACCTTCTAAACAATGATGAACAACATCTTCCGAGACTTCATCACAGACAGAATAGTGTGAGTATACCTTGATGACAGCCTCATCTACACCAAAATGCTTCAGGAGCACCACCAGATCACATGCATTGTCTTGGAATGCCTCTGCCAGCACCAGCCCTATCTCAAGTCGGAGAAGTGCAAGTTTGAGCAGATCCAGCTCGAGTATCTTGGGCTGATCATCTCACATGGAGCCACAGAGATGGACCCAGTGAAGGTGACAGGTGTGGTGGAGTGGCCAGAGCCCTCAGGAGACTGGGTTCTGGACCATGTCCAACTCTACTCCAAGCTTAGTCCAAGGACATGCCCACTCTTAGCACATCTAAATGACTGCTTGGTTCACCCTATCCCCTTCCATCTTTTAGTAGTCAGCCTTGATGAGTCATATGCATGGACCTTACTCAGCATTGATTATTGTTTATCATACCCCATTACATACCAGAGCCTGATTAATTAAACAGTATCAGTAACAGAAAAGCCACCAATGTAGTATATAAAGGCAGCCTGTGGATAGAATATCCCCAGGCTGAACAATAGCAGTGTTCTTCTGGCCTACACACTGAATTGACTGTGAGCTCTCTAGTGATGTTCAACCACTTGGTTAAGCTCTGCTGATCCATTATCTGACTCTTGCCTGCCTCTATGCCTGCTTGACTTCCACTTGTCACTGGCACTCACTAGCTCTGTGGAAGGAGTTCCACAGACATTAAGCACTCCCCTTACAGGAGCCCAAGAACAAGAAGGAGGTGCAGGCCTTCCTAGGCTTCACCAACTTCTACAGACAGTTCATTCAGGACTTCTTCCATCATGCCTGCCCTCTATTTGACCTCACAAAGGACACTGCCCAGAGATTAGGGTCCCTGGAGCAGATTGCCTTCAATGCTCTTAAGCATGCAGTCACCTCCAGGCCTGTCCTCCTCTTCTCAGATGACAACTCCTTCTGCATGAAAGCTGACAGCTCAACATTGCCACTGGAGCTGTTTTATTGCAACATTCCTGGGATGATGAGAAGTGGCATCTGGTGGCCTTCTACTCTAAAAGCTTGAATGTGGTAGAGCGCAACTACAAGATCCATGACAAGGAAATGCTGACCATCATCTGGGCCTTCAAGGAATGGTGGCACTTCCTGGAGGGTGCACAGCACAAGTTTGAGGTTTGGACAGATCACAAGAACTTCAAGAATTTTTGAACAGCCAAGAAGCTCAACTGTTGACAGGCCCAGTGGTCCCTTTCCTTAGCCAATTTTAACTTTTTGCTGCACCACAAGCCAGGCCAGAGTATGGGAAAACCTGACACTCTGTTCCAGAGAGCAGACAATGGTACTGCAGGAGATGACAACAGCAACATCATGCTCCTCCAGCCAGAATTGTTTGCAATCTGGGCCATGGAGGGCTTGGCTGTCCAGAGAGTGGAGGTTGACATTCTTCAGGACATTCAGCATGGAAACCAGGATGGTTGCCATGAAGATATTGTTGCTCAGGTGGCCATGGCTCTGAAGTTGAGACTTACCATTGGGGCCAAGTATGTTCAGGCAGATGAATGGGCCCTTTGGGATGGACTCCTGACCTTTCAGGACTGCATTCATGTGCCCAACATCCCAGAGCTCCACCAGAGGATTGTTGAGCAGCACCATGGCTCCCACATTGCTGGACACTCTGGCCAATAGAAGACATTGGAGCTACTATCCCACAATTACTGCTGGCCCCAGATGTCCCAGTATATTGGATCCTACACTGGCACATGCAACCTCCACCTCTAGACCAGCAAATGCCAAGTCCTCATCGGACAGCTCCATCCTCTACCAGTTTCCATGGAATGATGGAGTGTAGCCTCTATGGACTTCATTGTAGAGCTCCCCAATGCTCATGGTAATCATGCTATTATGGTAGTGGTGGACCTCTGCAACAAGTGAGCACACTTCATCCTCATCCACACCACATGCTCCACCATGGGTGCTGCCAACCTATACTGGAAGAATGTCTGGAAGCTCCATAGCCTCTTGGATGCCTATGTGTCTGACTGAGGGCCACAGTTTGTAGTGGAGTTCACCAGAGAGCTCTACTGACTGCTCAACATGAAGCTTCACACCTCAACTGCCTACCATCCACAGTCAAACAGCCAGACTGAACATGTGAATCAAGAGCTTGAGCAGTACCTCCACCTCTTTTGCAATGAGCGTCAGGATGACTGGAATGAGCTACTTCCAGATGCAGAGTTCCAGTATGACAACCATGTTCATGCAGCCACTTACCCTTCTTTCTAAACACTAGATGTCACAACCCACTACCAGCCTCCAGCACTCAGTCCTGGCCCCAGGACTCCAACCTCTCCAAACTGACCTCCACAACTGTCCCAGGCTGTCACGACCCGCTACCGACCCCTGGGACTCAGCCCCAGCCCCGGGACTCCAACCCTCTCAAAACCACCCCTAATCACCGCCCATCACTGTCCATCAACGCCACCAGCCACCACCACTTGTGGCATCCCTGGCAATCACCGCCGTGACCACCACATCAGCACTGGTCTTGGCTATCACACCACCCATAGCCGCCACATCAGCGCCGGCACCACCCGTCACCCCCAGCCTGCACCAAGACCCCCATCACACATCATGATCACGCATCACTGCTGCCTGACCTCCGCACGCCACGCCCTGCTCCTGCTCCCTCCTCACCTCCCCACCACCACGTGTCTCTGCGTTTCCAGTGCAAGACCTCCACGCCGTGCAACATGTCTCAACCTTGCCCCACCCTGCACGGCCCCCAGGTCTCACCCCAAGCCCCGGCGCCGTGACCTGCCACTGGAACCCGGGCCTGAGCCCTGGGCCCTATGTACTGCGTAGTATATAAGTCGTAGAGTAGTAAGTAGGTACTCTAGTCTTGATATTACCGTAGCTTCATATTGTTTGCCGTGTTCTTGTCTCTGTTTCATTTTCTTGCGCACCCCAGTCTCATTGTTTCTACTTGCTTCTTTTCTCATCGTACTCATCTCGTATTGTCTCTCTATCTCGTCTCTACTTGTCTCGTCCTCTAATCTATTCTAATTGCTCTTCTTCCCTCTCTATTCTAAGTTCTCTTGGTTCTTCTGTTTCCGGTCCCTCTCCTCAACTTAATCTGTTCCATCTCTCATTATCTTATCTCGACTCTTTCCCCTTTCGGCCGCTTAACTTCCCCGGCTCTGTTTCCATCCCCGGGACTTGCTAAGTCCCCGTGCCCGTTATCTCTTTGATCCCTGGGACTTGCTTGCTCACCGGCGCTCACTCGTCCTGCCCTCTTGTACTCCCGGGACTCACACCAACCCCTGGCACTTGTCCTCCACCCTCCCTGGCACTTGCCCCCCTCACCAGCGTTACCGGCACTCCCCCACATACCACCCCCACCCCGCTTTGGTCTCCTACGCCTTGTGCCCTCCCTGTGCTCTGCGTCTGTGTATATGGTGATCACCACGTAAGGTATTTGCCCAGTGGACTGAGCCTCCATGGTTAGCGGAACCTGACACAGGCCTGGACCGCTACCCAATCAGCCCACCTCAACAGCTCCTGGCCATCACCGTCTGTTACCGCCACCAGCCACTGCCACTCCCCCTTTGGCCATCACTGCCTGCGACTGCCACATCACCCCTTGGCTATTACTGGCGCTTCCTCAACTGCAGCCACCACATCAGTGCTGGCCTTGGCAACCCCCAGTGCTTCTTCCAGCCTGCACCAAAGCTTCCTCTGGCTACCACCAAGATGCTATCATGCATCATGACCATGCATCACTGCAGGTCTGACCTCTATATGCCATGTCCCAGTCCCGCTTGCCTCCTTGCCTCACCGCCATTCCATGCCTCCATGCTTCCAAAGCAAGACCTTCCTTTGAAGAGCTTCCTTTGCACCACACAACATGCATCAACCACCACTGCTGCCTTGCACAATCCCTGGGGTTCATCTCAAGCCCTGGCACTGCAACTCACCACTGGGGCCTGGACCTGAGCCTCAGGGCCTATGTACCATCCAGCATCTAAGCTGTAGGGTAGCATCTCATACTCTAGTCTTGATATTCTGTACTTTGTCTCCAGTTTTGTGTTTTGTTCTTTGTTTCCTAGTTTTGAGTGTTCCGGTTCCCATTTTTGACTTATCTCATTGTTGTCTTGTACTTGTCTTGTATTGTCTCGCTTCGCTTGTCTCTACTTGTCTCATACTTTCAATCTAACTCTGCTTCTCCTCTCTTTCTCTGCCTCAAGTCTCTAAGTCTCTCCTCTCTTCTTTCTTCTCTTGCTTTTGTCTAGACTTGTTTCATTTCCCCTTCCATCTCTCATCTTGACTCTTTCCCCTTTCAGCTTGCTTAGACCTCTGCACCCTTGTCTTTGATCCTAGGACTCGCTAAGTCCCCTCACTTGCCCCAGTCATTTGTTCACCAGTCCCAGGACTTACTCACACACCAATGCTCATCTTCACCTCTCTCCTCACATCCCTAAGACTTGTGCTTACCCTAGCACTTGTCCTCTGACCTCCCTACTCATCCCCAGCACTCACATTCTTGCCCCAGCATGACCAGTGATTGCTTGCTTGACCGCCACTCGCATCCCTGGCCCTGCCCTGGTCTCACATGCTCCATGCTCTCAACAGTACCATTGCATTTGTGGACATTGTATGTGCTATGTAAGAATTTGTCCAGTGGACTGAGCCCCCATGGTCAGCAGAACCTGACACCAGCTGTCACCCACACATGGGTTTTGAGCCCTGGGTCCAGCCCTCAAAGAATGAAGACATGAATGAGTTTGTGGACCAAATGAAGATGGTGCAGGAAGAAGCCAAGGCAGCTCTAGCAAAGGCAAAGGACAACATGGCCCAATACTACAACCATAGAAGAACCCCAGCACCCAAGTACCAGCCCAGAGACTAGGTCTACATCGATGCCTCTGACATCATCACCACCTGCCTGTCAAAGAAGCTTTTTCTGTCAGGGGACTTCCATTTGACTTCCATTTTTGGCACATTACAATGCTCCAACCCACCTCCTACACCACTCTCCAAGACCCCCGGTGATGACGCTAAAAATTGTACCAAGTGGTGTTGGGGTAGAAAGTCACAAGGCAAGTAGCATCGGGCTTGCTAGTGGAAGTGAGCCAGGCAGAGTCCCAGAAGACAAGTTAGTGGAGGACAGTGGTAAGGAAGCGGTAAGGAGATGCTTAGCATAGTCGCCAAGCATACAATGCCTGCCATAGTTGCAAGGTGCATAGATGATGAGGACACTGGCGTACTCCCAGTGGCGAGACAAGGACACCATACAATAGTGCTCTTGGCATAGAGTAGGCTTAAGAAAGGCAAAATTGAGCTTTGAAGCCCAAGCATAAGAGGTAAAGGGTGAAGGTAACTTGTTATTTGCAGGCTATAAGTACAGTATATATAGTAAAGTGTAAGCAAAGTCGCCGTTGGCAACCCAAGGGTCGCCAACATGGGGAACTAGTAAGTAAATAACAGGCAACAATCTTTTATATAGAAAAGTGTCCATTAGACCTTAGCGACACCTATCAGTGCCAAACAGGCTGTCTGTTGTGTTAAAAATGCCAAAAAGGAGCTATGAAATCACCAAAATGTCAATGTTGTGAAATGATGGTGGTTACCAGGGTGAGGTGGCAAAGCCAGTGAAACCTCGGGGTCAAGAAAATAAGGTAAAATAAGTCAAAAAATAATAATGAAAAATATGCCAAGTGTATGTCTGGAGTTTGAACCTCAGCTTTTTGAGGGAGCGCCAGGTAATCCATAGGGTGCGCTAACCACTAATCCATATGGCTCTGCCAGTGAAAATGTCAGTATGCCTTTTGATACAACCTGGATCTTATCACCAGGGCTTGCTCTAGACCTCTGGGACTCGCTCTAGACCTCCAAAGATCTCCAGAGGTCATTTCCTTTTTAGGAAAGCCCTGGAACTTCCCACACTCCCTGTTCAAACATTATTCAAGGTTAAGGTTAGCTCTGGTTACCTGTACAGTTGTTCCCACGCCTCTGCTGCCTGCTGATGTGCCGCACAGAGCAGTAGAGAATCTGTAGACTTGTTCTCTTTGGATTTGCCTCTGCTAGGTGATTAGTTACTATTGTATCATTGATTATCATGCCTAATATAACTTTGGATTTCCCTTTGCTAGTTGTGTGATTGAGCCGCAACTCCCAGAGGTCATCCTTACAGCAGAACAAGTCTCCTAACTCTGGTCTAGAAGCCCCTCATAGCCTGCCAGGACTCCCTAGGCCCCTATTTGTTGCTTCTCCACCAGGCTTAAACACCCGTATAACTCTAAGCCTCAGCTTGCCAATCCAGACACTCCTCTGGATGCCCTGGCTCCTCAGGGTGAGGCCTGGACTTGCCTGCTACACCTGGAGATGCAGATGCAACTGAATCAAGCTTCTCTCACCCACTACACAACCAAACTCTCCACCCTCTGCTAAACCACCAATCACATTTCCCAGTCCCTCCAGGGACTACTAGAGCGCCTACCCCTTTGCACCGCACCACCTCTGATGGCAGAGCCCTCTCCAGCAGCCCCAGCAGGTCCCTGGGTATAGATACCACATCCGGCACTCCTGGACACATACAATGGTGACTGCACCTCCAGGGAGCATTTTCTGCAGTCCTACCTCACCTACATTCACCTTAGTGGAGATGCCTTTGACTCTGATGTATTGAAGATAGCTTGAGTGCTGTCCTACATGAAGGCTGGACAGGCCTCCGCTTACATGCTGCATGTGCTCTGACGTCCAAGAGATGTTGGAAGCTTTACAGACTGGGCCACCTTTGAAGAGGATTTCTGGGCAGAGTTTTTCCTAATTGATCTTACCAAGTCCGCTGCACTAGTGCTGTGCAACAGAGAACAGTACAGGCAGGGAAAGTGGGCATTGAATGAGTACATTGACTCCTTCTGGGTATTGGTTGAGCAAGCGGCCTACCCAGATGGCCTGCACCCCACCTTAATGGAGCATATCAACAACCTTGCCACCTGCTCTGCCATGGGTGCTGCAAACCTGTACTGGAAGAATGTCTGGAAGCTCCATAGCCTTTCAGATGCCTACATGTCAGACTGAGGCCCACAGTTCTTAGCAGAGTTCACCCAGGAACTCTATCAACTTCTCAACATGAAGCTCCACACCTCCACTGCATACCATCCACAGTCTGATGGCCAGACAGAACACGTGAACCAGGAGCTGGAGCAGTACCTCTGCCTCTTCTGCAATGAGTGGCAGGACAACTGGAATGAGCTGCTGCGAGACGCCAAGTTCCAGTACAACAACCACGTTTATGCAGCCACTCAGGTGTCACTCTTCTTCCTGGACACCAAATGCTACCCATGCATGGGCTTTGAGCCCCAGGCCTGGGCTTGCTCTAGACCTCTGGAGATCTCTGGAGGTCATTTCCTTTTTAGGAAAGCCCCAGAACTTCCCACACTCCCTGTTCAAACATTATCTGAGATTAAGGTTAGCTCCAGTCACTTGTACAGTTGTTCTCATGCCTTCATCCCCCACTGATGCGCCGCACCAAGCAGCAGGGAATCTTTAGACTTGTTCTCTTTGGATTTCCCTCTGCTAGGTGATTAGTTACTATTGTATCATTGATTATCATGCCTAATATAACGTTGTATTTCTCTCTGCTAGTTGTGTGATTGAGCTGCAACTCTTGGAGGTTGCCCTTACACTTTCACCGTCAACTAGGACTTTTTATAGTGGAAACATAGATAAGCCCTCTAGCCTACCGACTCTGGCTCTTGGTAGGGATGCACCAGCTCCATCTAGTATTTAATATGGTTAAGCTAACACCAGCCCTGGAGGATCCTATAAGATGCCACACGCTAGAGAAAGGGTGATGTCAAGGAACTTCCATTTTTGACTTCTCCTTGATTCACTCCCCTACACTTTAGTCCACCTTTTGTGCCACTCCCTGAGACCCCCAGGGCTTGCTCTAGACTTCTGGAGATCTCCGGAAATCTCTAAAGGTCATTTTCTTTCTGAAAAACCTTTGAAACCTCCTGTAGTTCCCTTTCAAAGATTATCCAAGGTTAAAGTTAGTTCTGGTCACCTATACAGTTGTTCTTATCCCTCTACCACCTGCTGATGTGCTGCACCAAGCAGTGGAGATCCTTAGACTTGTTCTTTTCAGATTTCCCTCTGTGTAAAGGCAACTCCATGAGTTGCGGCTCAACCACACAACTAGCAGAGGGAAATCCAAAGTTATATTAGGCATGATAATCAATGATACAATAGTAACTAATCACCTAGCAGAGGGCAATCCAAAGAGAACAAGTCTAAGGATCCCTGCTGCTTGGTGCAGCACATCAGCAGGCAGTGGAGGCATAAAAACAACTGTACAACTGTACAGGAGACCAGAGCTGACCTTAACCATCTCATAATGGTGGCATTTGGGCCTACTTCTGGGTTGCTTAGCATCTCTTTCAAATATTTGGCATCTGTTTCCACCACAAGTTTTCTACATCAATCTACCAGTATTTATTGGCTTGAAAAGCTGTCATTAATCCAAATAGCTCTTGCTTTGGCTGTGAAAATCTTGCTTTTCTTTCATTCAGAGTAATAGATCCTAGCTTAGCACAAGTGCACTTTATGAGATCTGTTGGATCCTCTTGAAATGTTCCAAAGCCTACTGCCATCTAGGAAGTATCAACTGACAATACCACAGCTCCTAGAAACTCATAGTCAATGGGTCTAAGAGGAGCACTCTCTGCAAACAGCTCTTTTATTTTGGCAACCCCTTCCTTTTGTTCTTCTCTCCATACAAAAGGTTCTTTAGCTTGTGTCAGCTTATTGATAGGACTGGTCACTTTAGCATAATTATTGACAAAGGATTTAAAAGTGCCGCAAGTTCTCAAAAATAATCTGACTTCTGACAAGACTCTACAGGCACCCCAGCCCATAACAACAGATAATCACTTAGTTACTGGCTTCTGGCCTTTATAAGAATATTGGTTACCAACCACCACAATCTCATTTGCACACACCACTAACTTCCTTTCAGAAAAAGTCCCTCTTGCATATTTGATTCCTTGGAGTACTCTATTCACATTCTGTAAATGCTCCTATACAAATTGCCTAATTCCAGGGTTTTCTGATATAATATCAAAGTCACCGTTTGGTAACTCATAGCTAGTGGCAGGTCCCCTGTATAAGTTCCTAACTGTATTCTGCAAGGCAGCATGTTGGAGACTGTATAACATAATGTATTGTTTGTTTTAGAGTAGACAAGTAAGTATATACCTGTATAATAAAATGAATAGAACTAGGAAAATATCCACTGGTTGTGTGGTATTGTATGTGGTTGTCATGTGAGCAGTTCATGTGATGTAGTGGTATCATTACACCTGGTCCCTCTTTGCTAAGAGGAATGCTCAAAGTAAGTTGAGAAGAAAAGTGAAAAGAAAAAAAAGGAACAAAAGAAAAATCAAAAAGTGTACATCACTCCAGTCACTCCAGTGATGCAAATTTAGGTTTATCTTATCCTATCAATAGATAATCTGATTTGATTAAGATAACCTTATTCACTTGGTTGTGTTATTTGGTTTTTAAAATAAGGTTCTTGCTCACACAAATTGGAAGTCAATGAACCCAATTTAATTCAAAGAAAATAGAACTAAATATCCCATGTAATCCCACTGAAGTCAAACACTGCTTCTGAGCCTAAGAATCTGCATGCTGGGGACCCTGTGCCATGGCAAGCTGATTGCTTGCCTGACTTGCCCCAAATATCCCTCCTTTTATAGCTCCTGGCAGCACGCATAGATCAAGCATGTTTTGCATGATTCGGCTGCTTGTTGCATGTACCTGAGATGCTGACGCTGCCTTGGCGCTGTCCAGACCCTCCTGGAGGAATGGTTTAGCCTTTGTCTGGCTCTAACCATTTCTACAGCCTTGTTTTGGCCACCTGGTCCTTCCCTCATCCTCCATCCATTCTTCTCCATTGGTTTATGCACATGGTATTGAGGTGGATGAGTCATGGGTGAGCGCCGGTGGTAATGGTAGTGGTATATACAACAGCAGAGGTGCTTGGCCATGATTGATGGCCTGTCAGTGGATCAATGATCTGTGATGGGTGGCCATCACTGAGCATAGCCACCTGTCTGGCCAACCCTGAGATTGTGATGCAATCTCTGAGATTTGATATCATCATGGATCACTGATCCATGATGGTGGCCATCACCAAGCACAGCCACCTGTCAGGAAGATGTCAAGATCATGATGGGATGATGGATCATTGATCTCATCACCTGGCAGTTGCCCAAGCCATCAGACACTGGCCTTTGATGTCCTGTTGGCTTGTCAATGGGTCTTTTTTGTCATTGATGTGAGTTCATTGGTTCTTTTCACGCTGGTACATCCCATCTACTGTTTTTGATGTGTCTTTTTGAGCTTACTGTTTTCAGCATTTTGTTTTATTATTCTTATTTTTGGATGACCTTGTATCACCAGTCACTTCCTGCATTGTTACTTTCCATGTGTCTCCTTGTTTGCATGAAGCTCCTGGATTGCCTCCAAGACATGGGGCATATTGCACTCCTGCAGCCACTCATCCTTATTCTAATCATACCTCTTCCACCTCACTAGGAACTTTGACACCTCCCCTCCTATTTGTTTTTCATGCAGGATCTGTTCAATCTTGACTTCCTCTACACTTTCCATCTGCACTGGCAGTGGAGGCTCCTGTCATAGTCTAGAATGGTGTCCTCTCTGGCTGAGACAAGGCAGAAAATGTGGAAAACATCATAGATTGCCCAGCTATCCAGAAGTGCCAGTTGATATGCCATATCTGATATTTTCAACACTATCTGGAAAGGGCCAAACTTTTTAAAATCCAGTTTATGGCTCAGTTTGTCTGAACAGAGGTCCACTTGCTCCAAAAACACATAATCACCAACAATGTAGTCCAGAGCCTGATTCACCCATGTAGAAACGTTCAATTAATTGCACACCACCTGGATGGCATCAACACTTTTCAAGGCTGGGAGTGGGCTGACATAGTCAGTCAAAATGTGTTTCCATGGGCCATCAGGTACTTCAAGGGGTTGCAGTGGACCAAATAGCTTCTGCTGTCTAGGTTTAATGTATTGGCAGGTTTTGCAACTGTCCATGTATTGTTACACATACTCAGACATCTGCAGCCAATAGTAGTTGCATGCTACAAGGGCCAATGTATTCATGCACCCTGGGTGCTCTGCTGGGATGAAATGCAAACTGCATGACAAGGAACTCAAATTGCTCATAGCCTATTCAAAAAGATGTTTTGCACTCATTGCTTTCCTGGATATATATGTTGCAGTAGCCTCATTCATGTCTAGTGTTGTAAACACTTTTTCAGATTGGAGTCAGTCAAGGAGCTCAGTGGTTAGCAGCAGGGGATAAGTGACTGGTTGTGTAACCACATTCAATGTCCAGAAGTTGACTATGAGGTGTAATGAACCATCCTTCTTCTTCACAAAGAAGAGCAGTGTACTGCAGAGGGTATTTGACTGTTGAATGTAATGTACTCTTTTGCAAGATTCTCATTGATGAACTCCTGCAATGCTCACAGCTCTGCTAGTGCCAGTTGATACAACTTTCCTGGGGGCAGGACCTCTGTTCCTTTGATCAAGTTGATCTCCATGTCATAGTTGTGGTGCTTCAGCAAGCTCTGTGACCCCATCTTGTTGAACACATTCAAAAACTCATGAAACTCAACCAGCCTCAATTTGACACCATCCTCCCCTTCTGTTGGTTCCAATGCATCCTCCACTAGCACTTGCACAAAGCTCCACCCTGCCACATCATGCAGTCCTCTCAGCAACAACTGTGGACTCATGGCACCTCACACTGACTCTAGATTCCACTGCTGCTCTAGGAATGCACTTCTCCTTGGCTCAGTTGATAGCATCATTGATGCAAATCTTTGCCACCCTCATTGCCTCTTTCTTCTGGTTGCACAAGAAAAGTCTTCCTTATATGTGCTTTCTTCAATTTGCCATGATGTTTGCTCTACACCACAACTGATGGGCATTGCCCAGCCAGCATGACACATGTTGATTTCTATGCAAAAGCAAAGCCTGTACAATACACTGTGGCTCCATTGACACCCCAGCCTTCCTGAGCCATGTACACTTCCCTGCTTCTACCACCACTGACTCCATCACTGCTGCCTGCAAGCAACTCTCCCAGCACTTGTAAGGATGACCTCCAGGAGTTGTGGCTCAATCACACAACTAGCAGAGGGAAATCCAAAGTTATATTAGGCATAATAATCAATGATACAATAGTAACTAATCACCAAGCAGAGAGAAATCCAAAGAAAACAAGTCTAAGAATCCCTGCTGCTTGGTGCGGTGCATCAGCAGGTGGTGGAGGCATGAGAACAGCTTCATAGGTGACCAGAGCTAACCTTAACCTTGGGTAATGCCCAAACAGGGAGTGCAGGAAGTTCCAGTGGTTTTCTAAAGAAAAACAACCTCTAGTGATCTTTGGGGGTCTAGAACAAGCCCCAGGTGTCTAGAGCAAGCCTCAGGGGTCTAGAGTGAGCTTCAAGGGTCCTGGAGTGTGGTGTAGGAGGTGGGCTGAGGTGTAGTGAAGTGCTGAAAATAGAAGTCACATGGAGGTCTCCTGACAGCACTGGGCTGAATTGAACTCAACCATCAACCACTACCAGTCAATGATTGAATTATACCTGTGCAGCCAGTTCAGACCAAGAATCAAGTTGTCATCACTGATATCTGCAATGTTAAAGACTAGAGTTTCTGTGTGATTTCCCATCATAACATGTAGGTGGATCTCATTAGTGATCAAGCCTGAATGGATCTCCAAATTGTCAATGGTGCACAAACATAGTGGCCCCTTCTTGCAAACTGTCAGGACCAACTGTGCCTCAACAAAGCATAGATAAACAAATCAGAAACTCATGCTCAAGTCCACCATAGCATGGATATCAACAATCCAGGGCCTTGCTGTGGTATTAGGGATCTGGAATGTTACAGGCAGCTTGAATGCCCAATATGGAGAGCACCTTGCATTAATTACTGCTGCCTGATGCTAATAGCAGTGCTGACATCCCTTTCTCTTAACACTTGCCTCATTGGGCCCATGAAAGACGACTCCATGAGTAGGTGTGAGTACATGGAATCTATTGGTTGCACCAGCCACAGCAACATGGAGCAACTCTACACAAAATCCATCTTTAATGCCTCCTCCACCTTTGCATTACCACCTACCATCACCTCCTACACCACTGCTTTAATTGCTGCCACCCACTGTGGACATTCTACCATCAAGTGACCTGGCGTCTTGCACTTAAAGCACTTTCTCTGCATTGGGGTGGTTTTTGCATGATTGACGTCCATTGTATTAGGGTCTGCTGAGGCAGAGGTCCTCCAATTGATGTCAGAGTTGACATTGTAGACCTAATATGATGAGAGTTGCTTCTGAGAGTTGTGTGACCAGAAGCTGACTGAAAACTGTAGACTGTTGTTGAGCACAATGGAGCTGGAGTGTGATTTAGTGATAGGCCTAGAAGTGGTGGACTTTCCATTGAACAACTGTAGTTCCGGTTGTTTGTTGAGGAGGTTGTAATTGAGGTTGAGCAGTTGCTAACAAATGTGCTAATGGCTCTACTGTCAATGAGGGCAGTGAAAACTTTGAGAGTCGCTGAGTGAAGCATCAATAATAAATGACTGGGTGGACCTTGAGCAGAGCTATGGGGTGTGAAGTGGTTGGCAGTGCTGACTGGGGTGGTGACATCAAAGAATATGGGCTCCAGGCTATCTGGAGTTTGTTGGTCAAAATGGAAGGTGAGGTGCTTCCAGTTGACACAGGGTTTGGTGGTGCAAAGCCAGGGGAGGCCCAGGATGAGAGGGGTGGAGGTGTGCAAGTAGCAGCCAGAGGTCTTGCTGCTGACTGTTGACAAAGGTGAGGATGGTCTGCACATAGTGGGTGATGTCATTAGCAAAGGTGGAGCTGCTGTCAAAAAGTTTTAAGTGGATGGGGATAGATAGTCTTCAGAGCATTGCAGCTAGCACTGCCAGAGATTTGTTGATGAAGTTGTTGGTGGCGCCACTGTTGACCAAGGTGTTAACTGGAGCAGCAGAGGAGGAGAGGGTGGTACAAAGAGGTAGAGTCTGGGAGGATTGGGAGAGAAAAATCAAGAGGGTATCTGAGAATAGAGCCATTGCATGGAGGTGTGTAGCTGGGGTGGAGAAGACATCAAAATCTGGTCCATGATCTAATGCATCTTTGAGATCTAAACTGCTGGGTTGTTTTCCCATAAACTGGAAGTTGCAGTCCTTACTATAAATGGTCCAAACACCTTGCCTCATGGACTGGCATTTAGAAACCCTGCTCACCACACAAGATATAAGCCCCCTCATGCTGTCACCACTCCTGTATCTCCTTTAGCACGTGAATCCAGGGCTGCAGGGCCAGTTTCTAAACCTGTTGGCACATAGGGCCTTCTTGTTGTTTGCAAAGTCTGGATTGTCAAGGGGGTCTTGAGGTGTACTGTTGTCAGGTTGGTTGAGATCTAGGGTCTCATGGATGTTGGCAGCATTGAGTTATGCAGGAGGGCAGCCCAGAGGTTAATTAGCATTGGTGGATTGTCATCTAGAGAGCAGTCATATAGCAAGGTTAGGAGGAAGTGTGTGCTGGAAGTCTGGTTGCCTGTGGCAGCCTTAGTCTGCTAGTTGAAGTTCTAAGAGGAGCTTCAGGGTGCTCAGGGTACTAAGTACTTGCTGTATCCTTCCAATACTATTGGCCAATCTAGGTGACAAGCACCTTATAACCGTCATAGGTAGATTGCTTGGATATGAGGCAGAGGACATCCTTGATGCACTGGGAGAAGATACAGTGAAGAGTGGACCAGAGGGCATTGTAGTTCTAGCTGGTCTTGTAGGCCTCCTTCTCAAAGCAGATGATGAAGGTTGTGAACTGCTGATGATGCTCAAAAGTGTGCCAAGTAGTGTCAAGGTAGGCAAGGACTAGGCAGTAAGAGTAGCATCAGGCTTGCTAGTTGAAGAGAACCAGGCAGGGTCCCAGCAAATAGGTTAGTAGAGGTAGCGGCAAGGGAAGAACTGAAGGAGCTTAGTGTAGGTGCCTAGTGCTGTAAGCTTGTTGTAGTTGCAAGGCATGTAGGGTACACTTAACACTGGTGCACTTTCAGTGGCAAAACAAAGTGCTCAGACAGCATTTTGGCAAGAGACAGACAAAGACTAGGCTTAATTGAGCTCTGAAGCCCTGTAAGAAATAAAGGGTAAGGGTAACTTGTTATTCACAGTAAGTAAGTATAGTTATATAGTAAGTGGTAGCAAGTCCACCACTGGCAACCCTAGGTTGCTAAAGCAGTAAACTCAGTAGGTAAATATCAACCAACAATCTTTTATATAGAAAATGTCAAGCCAGTCCTTGGCATTGCCTAACGGTGCTAGTCAAGCTGTCTGTTATATCAAAACTGCCAAGAAGTAGGTATAAACCACAAATATGTCACCAGCATCAAAATGATGTCAGCTGCTAGGGTGTTGCAGCAGTGCTGGTAAATCTTCAGCGGTTAAAAAAGTAAGGTAAAATAAAATAAAAAAATAAGAAAAACTATGCTGCTCCATATAAAAGGCTTGTTGGGAGATTTGAACTCTAGTCCTCATAGAGGGCGCCAGGTAGACCATGGGGAATGCTAACCCTTAGTTCACAAGCATATGCCAGAAAATGTGTGAGTACTCCTTTTGACACAATGGTGGGCTTCTCACTGCTCATTGTTGCATATTTGGAGATTGAAGAGGTCCTCCTCAGCCTCTGCTACAGTGTCAAACATGCTAAACTATGCCAACCTTACTCAAGAATTCATGTGCAAATGCCTGCCAGTTCGATAGTACTGGGCTGTGGGGGTCAAACCACAGCAATGCCATGTAGTGATCAAAAGCAATGCCCTATAAGTACAAGGTGGCAAATGCAATGTGTGAGCTCTCAAGTTGAAAAGTGAGGGGCTTAGCTTGGAACATAGCAAGACACTGCATCAAGAAGACCCTCCATTTGTGAAGATCATAAATGTCAAAGAGTTTCAGCTTCTGGATGTTGAGCTTGCCTACATGATTTAGCACATTATGGATGTCATTCTGAGGGTTTTAGTTGCATGGTGTGGGTGCTGCATTGTAATAGTAGTAATCATGATTGCCTTTGCTGTGCTGTAGAGAAAGGGTGTCCATTGTGGGGCTCCAGCCACCAGATGGTCCATTGTTGGGAAGTCCACTACTTGAGGGTGGCCTGTTGTGTCCTGGGGGTGGTCTCAGGGCTCAGTGGGGAGGCAGGAGTCCTCCTAATAGTAGTGGTCTGGCATTGGCATTAAAAGGGCAGCTGTGCAGGAGTACAGGCAGCGCAGGGAGTCATGTTAGTTCTTGAGGAAAGGGAAGTTTGAGTGCACCAAAGCCCATGGATTGGCAAGGAGGGAGTGGAGGGTTGGTATGGAGGTTACAGAGGGGCAGTGCATTTCTGCAGGACTGGTGCAGGTTGAAGTGGGGTGGACAATCACATTGGGGCTCTTGGGCAAGGATTCTGACAGGAGGTGCTGATTTACTGCTAGGGGCCTCTGATTTGTTCATGTAAAAGAGGGTGTGGGTGGAGGTGTTGTCATTTTTAGCAGGTGGGATATAGGGAGGGGTGTCAGAGTGCAGCCTGGCTTTGGCTAGTTGACTCCAAGTGCAGAAGGTGCTGAGGACAGAGTTGGCATGGAGATGCACAAAGAGGCTGATAGTGCAAGAGGCAGGTTGGTTAAAAAGTCTTCTAAAACGGTTGAGGGCCTTTAGAATGTTAGATGCCACATTGAGCTCCTCCTATTGGTGGGGTACCAGGGCAGATACAGGGTCCCAAGCCTTAAGCAGTTCCTTGCGCTGCATGTGAAATGAGCACATGGGGTCCATGGGGTCTTCAAAACACTAGGAGTTGTGTGAATTTCATCCACCAGAGTGTGCAACTCATCCCAGAGGTTGACATCCACTTGAAGAGTGTTCCAGGCATTCTCAAGGATAGCACCACATTGGCATTGCTCCAGGGTCTCAGAGAGGTTGTGGTGTCTTAAGCTAATGAGAAGAATGCAAACATGCTCAGCAAACTCTGCCAGGGATATGCAGAGGGAGCGGAGGATCTCATCACACTGTTAAATGTAGGCTTTGACCTTTTGCTGGCACTCCAGGGGAGAGAGTGAGGCTTGGATGGGTGGTGCCACAGAGGGTCATGGCTGGGGGAGGTACAGGGTGTTTCAGAGAAGGTGGTGGCATAGCAGAGGTGGGGTGGACATAGTACTGTTTCAAGGCAAAGAAGGCAGTGTTAGCATGCGCTGGAGCTAAGGGTGCCCAAGTGCCAGATGGTTTCTCCAGCATGCCTCCAGGCAAGACCTGTCAGTAGGTTTCTACTGTAGCCTGCAGCGAATTACCTTGCCATCCTGAGGAATTCTCTGACTGATGGAGTGGCTGTAGAGTACTTGATTCTGATTCAGGGCCCAGTATCCAGGAACAAGTGTGGAGTAGTGCTTGATTGGGAGTGCCAGATATAGAGGCTGTGGAGTACTCATGGTGCAGTAGTTTTTGGGCACTGGTTTTCCATAAGCATTGGTCTAAAAGCTGGCAGGCTGGTACATGTGCATGTAGGTAGACATTGGAAATGTGGGAGTAAGGGATAGTCTTGATATTATATCAGATTCCACTGACCACAGAGGCTCAGATCACTGGGCAATTCCTTATGTGGCAAACACAATGTCCACATGCACAGCAAGTACTGTCAATGAGTGCAAGGCATGTGAGATTAGAAATCAGGGCCAGGGATGTGAACAGACAATAAGTGGGGAACACCAGTCACATCTAGACTGAAGGGCACAAGAATGGATGCCAGTGATGTGGAGGAGGGATGAAAAATGAGCACTGGGCTAAGAGTGAATCCCAGGGCTGAGAAGGAAGGAGACTAGGGCAAGTAGTGGAGACTTAGCAAGTCCCAGGATCAGGAATAAGGGCATGGGGATCTAACCAAGCCAAAAAGGAGAGGAGTCAAGGCAAGAAATAGAGGGAGAATGGAATGAAACAAAGACTGAATGAAAGAGTGAGACAAGGAAGAACTTAGAGACTTGAGGCAGAGAGAGAGAGAGAAAAGAACAGATTAGATTTAGGGCAGAAATATGAGACAAGTAGAGGCAAGAGTACTAAGACAATACAAGGGCCAGAGGCTATGCTATGACTTATATATGACAGTAGGTAAGTGGGCCCAGGGAACAGGTCCAGGCCTTGGTGATGAGTTGTGGCACTAGAGCTCCCAATGAAGCCCAGGGATCATGCAAGACCAAGGCAGATGTCAGTGTAGGTTGTGCAGGGCAAAGGAAGCTCTCAAAGAAAGAACATTGCTTTGGAAGCATGGACAATTATGAGGCATGGAATAGCAAAGAGGCAAGGAGTCAGGTGGTGTAGTGTGTGGAAGTTGGGCCATGAGTAATGTGTGATTGTGATGCATCATGAGCACTTGGTAGGGACTGGAGGAGGTCTTGGCATGGGCCAAGAGAAGCACTAGAGGTTGCTAGGGCCAGTGTTGATGTGGGATCTTCAGGCAGTGATGGCTGAGGAGATGCTAAGGGTGGTGGTGACTGGTGGTGGTGGTGGGTAGTGATGGCAAAGGGCTGCCAGGAGTGGCAGTGGTGGTTGCCAAGGGAAGTTGATTGTGTAGCGGTCTGGGCTCAGAATGTTGTAGAGTTGGTTTGGAGACGTGGGAGGCCCTTGAAAACATGCCAGAAGCTCTAGAGCTTAGTATATTTTCTATATCTGTGAGCTTATTCTAATTATCTTTTTTTTTTGTAGAAAAACCTCTGTATTTTGCTATTCATAGCTGTAGTTCTATAATTATTCACTCTGTAGAAGACAAATTTTGTTTTTGTATTAAATAGAAAAAACCAAGTTTCAAGTACTAATATTGTAAATTATCTGACACACTTGTTTAAGAGATTCAAGATTAAAACATGTGTTGTTGGTCTGCTTTTTTTCTTGAGTGAATCACTAAATCTCCAAAAGTCATGATGTGTCATACATGAGAGTGTAAGAGTGACCTCCTGGAGTTACTGCTCAATCACACAACTAGCAGAGGAATCTGAAGTTATGTTAGGAATGATGATCAACAATACAATGATAACTAATCACCTAGCAGAGGGAAATCTAAAGAGAACAAGTCTAGGATCTCTGCTGCTTAGTGCAGTGCATCAGCAGGCAGTGGAGGTATGAGAACAACTGTATAGGTGACCAGAGCTAACTTTAACCTTGGATGATGCTTGAATAAGAAGTGCGGGAAGTTCTGGAGGTTTTTCAAAAAGAAAATGACCTAACTGAGCCCTGGGAGTCTGGAGCGAGCCTTGGGGGTCCCAGGGAGTGGTGCAGGAGGTGAGCTGGAATGGAGGGAGGTGCCCTTAGGGGAAGTCAGTGTTGATCAAAAATGGAGTTCCCCTGACATCACTTCCTCCCCCTCCCTCTAGTGTGCAGCATCTCAACATGCAGGGTAGAAGAAGTTCCAGATTGTCTGGACCATTGGTGAGATGGTGTAGATTCTCTAGATGGCCCAGAATCCATCTAGATGTCTCCAATGGAACTTTCTGACAAGCCCTGGTGCATGCATGTTCTTCCATGGTTTTCAAGAAATGTCTTCTATCCCATAACCTTTCCACTTCACTTTGTACTGTAGTTGCTGTTGGAATAGGTGACTATCCAGGATCTCCTCCACTTTGTACTCCTTGTTGTTGTTGACCACCACCAGGGATGAGGGGGGGACCAGACATTGCTCCAGAATAGGATCCTCCAGGGCTGGTGTTAGCTTGGCCATATTGAATACTCAGATGAAGCTGGCACATTCTTGCTGAGAACTAAAGTTGGTAGGCTAGGGGGCCTACCTATGTTTCCACTATGAAGAGTCCTAGTTGACAGTGAAAGAGCTTCTTTGACAGGCAGGTGGTGGTGATGTCAGAGGCATCCACATAGACCTAGTCTCTGGGCTGATACTTGGATGCTGGAGTTCTTCTACAGTCATAATATTGGGCCATATCATCCTTTGCCTTTGCTAGAACCACCTTGGCTTCCTCCTACACCATCTTCAATCAATCCACAAACTCATTCACCACTTCATTCTCTGAGGGCTGAGCTCAGGGCTCAAAGCCTATGCATGGGTGACACCTGGTGTCTAGAAAGAAGGGTGACACCTGAGTGGCAGCATGAACATGGTTGTCATACTGGAACTCTGCATCTGGAAGTAGCTCATTCCAGTCATCCTGATGCTCATTGCAAAATAGGTGGAGGGACTGCTTGAACTCCTGGTTCACATGTTCTATCTGGCCATCAGACTGTGAATGGTAGGCAGTGGAAGTGTGAAGCTTCATGTTAAGCAGTCAGCAGAGCTCTCTGGTGAATTTTGCCACAAGCTGTTGAAGCTTTCAGACATTCTTCCAGTACAGGTTGGCAGCACCTATGGCAGAGCAAGTGATGTGAGTGGGGATGAAGTGTGCTTGCTACAGAGGTCTACCACCACCATGATGGTGTCATAACCATGAGCATCAGCTCTATGACAAAGTCCACAGAGGCTACACTCCATTGTTCCATAGAGACTGATAGTGGGTGGAGTTGTTCAGTGGAAAGGCAGTGCTGCTTGGTCTGGAGGCAAAGGTCACATGTACTGGTGTGGAATCCAATATACTGGGACATCTGGGGCCACCAGTAGTTCTGAGACACTATCTCCAACCTCTTCCATTGGCTGAGGTGTCTGGCAATGCAGAAGCCATGGTGCTACTCAACAAACCTCTGGTGGAGCTCCAGGATGTTAGGCACATAAATGCAGTCTCAGAAGGTCAGGAGCCCAACCCAGAGAGCCCATTCATCTTTGCAGACCAACTTGACCCCTGTGGTGGGTCTTAACTTCAGAGCCATGGCTGCCTGGCTTCCTCACCAAATGTCCCCAAGGATGTCAACCACTGCTCCCTTGATGGTCAAGCTCTCCATGGCCTGGATTGCAAACAACTTTCACTGGTGGAGCACAATGTTGCTGTTGTCATCTCCTTCTATGTTGTGGTCTGCTCTCCAGGACAGAGCATCAGGTTTTCCCATACTCCAGCCTGGCTTGTGGTGGAGCAAGAAGTCAAAGTTGGCTAAGTAAAGAGACCACTAAGCCTGTCAACAGTTGAGCTTCTTGGCCATTCAGAAGTACTTGAGGTTCTTGTGATCTGTCCAAACCTCAAGCCTGTGCCATGCATCCTTCAGGAAGTGACACCATTCCTTGAAGCAGATGATGGCCAGCATTTCCTTGTCATGGATCTCATAGTTATGCTCTAGTGTGTTCAGGCTCTTGGTAGAAGGCCACTGGGTGCCACTTCCCATCATTCTGAGACTGTTGCAATAAAACAGCTCTAGTGGCAAAGTCAAAGCTGTTGGCTTCCATGTGGAAGAGGGAGTTGTCATCTGGGAAAAGAAGGATAGGCCTGGAGGTGACTGTATGCTTGAGAGCATTGAAGGCAATCTGCTCCAGGGATTCCCAGCTCCAGACAGTGTCCTTTGCAGTGAGGTCAAATAGAGGGTGGGCATGATGGGAGAAGTCCTGGATGAACCTCTAGTAGAAGTTTGTGAAGCCTAGAAAGGCCTGCACCTCCTTCTTGTTCTTGGGCTCTGATGTTCACCAGGTCCATTTCAGCGGCTCCATGCAAGATGATCAGCCCCAGATACTCTATTTGGGTCTGCTCAAACTCACACTTCTCCAGTTTGAAATAGAGCTGGTGCTGGCAGAAACATTCCAAGACAATGCATGTGACCTGGTGGTGCTTCTTAAGCATTTTGGTGTAGATGAGGATGTCATCAAGGTATATGCACACTACACCTTCTGCAATGAGGACCTGGAAGATGTTGTTCATCATTGTCTGGAAGGTAGCTGAGGAATGGTGAGTCCAAAGAACATAATAAGAGGTTCAAACAGTCCCTGGTTGGTCCAGAAGGCTGCTTTCTACTTGTCTCCTTCCTGAATATGCACATTGTTGTAACCCCACTAGACATCCAGTTTGGTGAAGTAGCCTCATCCAAAGACTCCAGGTTGTGGATGCCATGAAACTCCCCTTCTAGTTTGTCTTTTGGGGCTCCACCACTGTTGTCCTTGTAGAAGGCTTCTCTACAGGGGAACACCAGAGGCAGGGGATCCAGAAGGTCAAGGTCTGCAAAGGGAAGGTGGCTTGCATGGCAGACCCAGATGGTAGCATGCTCTTGAGCTCCTGCCTGGTGCTCTCTCTTGACTTTGGTTGCACAGGTGGAGGACCTTTGAGGACACTGGCTTATGGTTACCTTGCCCTGGGCCCAGTCTACTTCAGGGTTGTGCTCTCAGAAACAAATGAAGCTAAGGATCATATCCTGCTTTCTTAGGCTGATGATGCAAAGGCTGCAAATTCAGCATGAGTCTGGTAGTAGAGGACTAGATCTACTATCACTGCTGGCACCAGAACCTGTCTCCATCAGAAAAAGTGACAAAGAAGTGTGTCATGCCATTTCCAATGTACACATTTTTGAAGGAAAAAGGTTTGAGACAA